>JBAIZL010000004.1:190502231-190552231 GCA_036971475.1 Prosapia bicincta | reverse complement strand
TAGGAGGATAAGGACTAGATATTTGCTCTGTTGAAATATCTAACTCTGCATTAGACTCAGGAGCATTCGTGGCCAAGGAAGTAGGTCCAGATGAGAATTTAGTTGATTCTACATTATCAACGATTTTCCCATCGCTGTGAACTGATGATTGTATTTTTGATTTAGAAGGAAAATTTGATGGTGGATAAGGTGGAAACTCATTGTCATTAACTGGTGTGTGTTCCTTATCTAAATCCAGTGGGGATTTTGGGATAGGCACATGCACCCTTGCTAAGTTATGATTTCCTGACTTCGCTGTTGATTCACCGACATTTTCAAAAAAATCTTTTTTTGTTTCAGATCTAAGAAAGGTACTTAAGGAATATCTACTACCACCAGCAGATGAATTATTTGATAGTAAAGTAGCCAATGGATAAGGAGCAAATACTTTCACACTACCTTTTGGTATATCGGATTTTTGTAACTGTTTTGGGTATGGTGCTAATGCTTCAACCTTTTCTAAACTATTTTCAAATTGAAACTCTTTTGTTTTTGATTCAGGATATGGTTTTCCTTCATTCAGAGTATGGTCTCCTTTTTCCCTTCCTTCCCCTGTTGGTACTCCAACGTACCTAAAGCTATGACTGCCTACAGATTTTGATATTGGATATGGTTTGGATCCATCAGTTTCTTCACTACTATGGTGATCTATTTTTGATCTTGGATATGGTCTTGATCCTTTAAAGTTATGGCCAGTTTCTTTTATTGAAGCTGGATAGTGAACCTTGTTCTTATTATCAGGACCATTTTCCGATTTTGATCCTAGATAATGTCCTGTCACTCCCACATCTTCATAACCACGTTTTTCTTCTCCTTTAGATCCTGGGTATCGTTTAGATCCTTCAATATGTTTAAATGTATGACTTTTTTTAATCGGTCCTGGATAATGTCCTGTTCCATCTAAATGTCCAGTACTATGCCCTTCTTCTGTTGGTTCTGGGTAACGTCTCGGTCCTGGATAATGTCCTGTTACTTTCAAATCTCCAGTGTTCAGCCCTTCTTCTTTTGGTCCTGGATAACGTCCTGTTTTTTCCAAATGCCCAGTGTTCAGCCCTTCTTCTGTTGGTCCTGGATAAAGTCCTGTTTTTTCCAAATGCCCAGTGCTAAGCCCGTCTGCTTTTGGTCCTGGATAACGTCCTGTTTTTTCCAAATGCCCAGTGTTTAGCCCTTTTTCAGTTGGTTCTGGATAACGTCCTGTTTTTTCCAAATGCCCAGTGCTAAGCCCTTCTGCTTTTGGTTTTGGATAACGTCCGGTTTTTTCCAAATGCCCAGTGCTAAGCCCTTCTTCTTTTGGTCCTGGGTAACGTTCTGTACCATGCAAATGTCCATTATTACGCCCTTCTTCTGTTATAGACCCCGGATATGGTTTTGATCCTTCAACATTTTTGAAATCTTCTTCTTCTTTTTTTGAACCTGGATATCGTTTTGTCACTTCAATGAGTCCAAATGTACGGCGTTCTTTCGATTGTGATTTTGGATAAGGTCTTGAAGTACCTACAAACGTGAAGCCATGGTTTTCTTCAAGTCTTGGCGGATATGGCCCAGATATTAGCTCATCGTCGTCACGATTAACTCCAGTCGAACTGGAATCGTCGTTACCATCAAGTTTTGATTGTATTTCCTTAGCACCTTTTGAAAGCTTGCTACTTTCCTTCAGCACAGGAATATGTGTGAGGTGGAATCCGTCCTCATTAGGAAGGTTTACAAAATCGTTTCTTTCTTCGAACAAATCTGAACGATCTATATTGAGGTTTATGGATGGCCGTGCTTTATCGCCCACCTGTTCTTTGCCGTCTTCAAGGTCACCTTGTTCGGATGCAAAAGAAAGATCCCCTGTTGTGAATGATTGAGTGTTTGATAATTTTTCGTTAAAGTTATTTTCAACCGGTTGTTCGGATGCATATTTCGCAGATAAACGAGCTTTTTTGAAGTATTTTTCAACTTCCGCTTTAAATTCTTTAGCACCTCCTTTAAACTGGACATCATCGCTCGATTCTTCCCTATTTTCTGATTTGGATATCTTTTGGTCATCAGAAGACTGTTTATATTTTGAATCAATGGAATCTTCCTGAAGATAATGAGGAGATGTACGGGCTTTTTCAAAATATCTTTCAACATCCGCCTTAAAATCTTGAGGGCTAACAAAGTCCTCTTCTTTTTGAGAATTGAAGTTTGACGATACCGTGTCCTCATCTTGTTGGTTGAATGGTTGAATGTTATTTACTTTAGCTTTAGACTGAATTTTGAGTTCTTTTTTGTTCAAAAACCGGTCCAACTCTGATTTAAACTCGCGTGCGTATTCTAAGAAATGCTGTTCCTCAAATGTATCCGAATTGTCCGATTCTTTAGATTTATGTTCTTGGATGTGACGAATATCTTCACGATTTGAAGAATTCAACTCGGGCTTGTGGTTTAAATAATGGTCTAATTCAGACTTAAACTCACGAGCATGCGTAAAGAAGTGGTCTTCCGAAGGTCCTGTTGAGTCTTGTTCTAAATCATCTGTACCTCCGAACGGATCCGGTTTGTCGTCAGATGTTTGGTCAACATTTGGTTCTTTTTGCACTCTCTTTCGTTTGACAACTATTTTCTTACCGAAACCAGTACGCCTTACATCACGAACCAGTTCTTCCAACTGCATATCTTCCTGCATGGTTTTGTCCAACGATTCATCTGATTTTGGCTTTTCTGTAGTTGACCTATGTGTTTTTCTCGCAGAATCTTGTTCGCCATTTTTAGGAGGCTGTAATGACGATTCGGGTGGTCCAGGTCGGGAATCGGGAAATGTGACAGTATCTGATATTTCAGGGGTCAGACCTCCAAGAACGTTTATAAAAAATAGTGTACAGATGTACAAAAGCTGCAACAAAAAACAAAATAACATAAGTTCTTCATTAATATTTTATTTAAAAAAATTGAATTAAGTTTTATATATATTTATCCTTCAACTAACAATAGATATGTTTAATTAAATCTCTGATTTATTTACATTTATTCGATTTGATTGTAGGTGTCAAGAAGAAGCAGAAAATAGAAATTAATATGTAAACTACGCAGAAGACAGAATCCACCTTTTTGCCAACTCCAACATGCGCCTTGTGTCACATAGGCCTATAGCTCCTTCCGATAGATTCAGTAAGAATCGACACGCACTTATTGAATTGATCAAACAATCAGCAAGAATTGGATTGACAGACCTAGGATTGGTTTTAGTTTTTGTTGTTGTATTCCATGTTTTTTTTAGTCCCAGCCATCGAGTATTAAATTAAATTATTGTTAGTTAAATGGACATTATAATTACAACAATAACTACCTGAAACGGAGTTTTTCTACTTAAAAATAACATACTTTAGAAGTCTTAAATAATATCGTGCTTTGCCTTACCGTTTTCATTACCTACAATGTTCTAATACAATTGTTATTTCTCTTTCCCACTCTCTCTCTCACTCACACACACACACACGTTCAGTTATGAGTCAAACAGATCATCTATTAGGTAATATTAAAAAACAGATAATTTATCACTTATATTCTTAATATTTTGATGAAGCTCTTTGGAACATATCTTTGTTTTATTTAGAGAATGTTTAAATATTGTGCAATTTGTTTTAATGTAATATTTTTCATATTGTCTGACATTTAGCGTTCGCCTTGAGTTTTAAAAGCAACCTGTACCACTAATTTCGTTCCAGACCAATGTGGAAATCAATGTTGTATAAAGTAAAACCAATTTAATTTTAATTATTATTAAAAGAGAGAGGGAAGGGGGGGGAGAGAGACAGACATCAGATGTAGTTGAATATCGTTTTCAAAAAAAGTCATTACTATTAACATACGACTACCTTTACAAACTATTTAAAGAATAAAAAAGTCAAAATAAAATTCAAAACGAGAAAAATAAAAGGTAAGAAAAATGAAATTAGGTACAGAAAAGCTGAAATTATAAAGAAAAAAACAAAAAAACAAAAAAACATACACACAAATATTTGTTAACAGTTAATGTTTAAAAACTCAAAAATAAGCGTTAAATTGCACTGTTATATCAAACCAATGAATAAAATCAAGAAATATAATGCATTTTAAGTAATGAATAAAGTAAAAGATTCATTTATAAGCTTGTAACCTCAGCTTACAATTGTTCACAGGCAAGTACACTTTAATAATCTGAACAAGTTACATAAAAAATACAGTTTCAAAGTAAATTCTTACTTCGGTCGACAAGGAAAAATTTTATTTTAATTACTTTATAATTATAAAGTTTATTAGTAGTTTATTAGTATAATTATAATTATTATAAATAATGACATAACCTATCTATTAAAACAGCTGTTCTACCCACATAATCTATAAATTAAAATCAGCTGTTGGATGAAATCATATCATTTCACTTATATTAAACCAAATACGACGAAATATCAATTTTGTTACTTTCTCATTTTTGTGAAACGTTTTTCTCCTATATAAAACTAAGAATAGTTCATTAAATTTAAATAATGAATTGATATTTGAAAAAACTGTATTAACATCGTCATCCATTACAAGTTAAAAAAAAGTTTTTTTGAACTTGAGTATATTTCTCGTAAATATAAACTAATTTCATTTACCGTTTTGCGGTAGTTATATCGGTTATCGATGTTGGAGATTATTTGATGACGTCCCAAAAACTAAAATTAAAAGAAAAAATTGACCTAATTTACAACACAAAATGTCTATAACCTCAACGGTGCTTTGTAAAAAAACGCCGTGTTTTAGTGTAATACATAGGATCCTACAATTATAAAAAAACTATTGTTTTCTAACATAAATAAAATTGTAACAAGTAAAATGCCCCCCCCCCCATTTTGGTATACGTTTGCTGCAACACCGCTCAGAACAAGAAGGCTGTGTTTCACTTTATGCACGAAATGTTTACCTCTTCCGCTAGATACTTTATTTCTTATAGAAACATAAAATTTAATCTAAATGAATACTTTATAGTGCTATTGTAGCATAGATATATTGTAATGTAATACAGCTTAGTATAACCCTCTCTTATAATTAAATCTCGGTTTTATAAAGTTACGTGTATTTACGGTTAAATGTGTCTTATAACAAAGGTTTTTAATACCTAATTTCACAAGTTACGTTTGATGTGATTCAGATGACTTTCTACTTCACTAAGTACACCTATAATGAGTTTTCTAATAAAAATCACATCTGGATTATCGACAAGTACCAACGTTTCTACCAAAATAGATATTTGGTTTCCGTTTCGTAGATGTCTATTTGGTCAAGAAAAATCACATTTTTTTAAATACCAATCGCTGGATTGTCTACTTTTACTGCTGTATTTGACGATATTTGAAAAAATTATTTTGCTAAAAAACCCAAAATATGATGTTTTATCAATTCAAGAGGCATTAAAATGACTATTTCTTATCGGAGGCCTGACTTATAATTTCCAAGAAGGAAAATTTCGGCTTCTCGTAGCACTAACGAGGCGCTTTAACACATCGATATGTTTACAGTTTTTAAAGTGAATTAAGCGATAACATATGATTTCATAAAACAGCTGATTTCTGTTACAGGCTATGTTGTATAACAACTGTTATGCTCGTACGTTATGTTAATTTATATAATGATTGTAAGCATTCTAAGCTGTAAGCATCTATAAGTACTTACAGTTAGAATGTGATTGTCTTGTTAAGTTACATAACGTAAGGCATGTCACATGTTCAGACCAGCAAATTGCCAAGTTGAAACCATAAAAGCTGTCACTGAAGAAATCATTCTTACATCATTTTAAAGGTCTAGTCTGTCACATTTAAGCTAAGCCATCGTGCAGAAGCGTTTATATTTGTTCAGGTGCATTATCTTATACACGATGTTTTCCAAAGTATAAACGAACCCTGGATACGAATCTTATTATTATTATTAACTTAGAAGTAGGCGTAGTATAATAACTGTGAAAAATTACAATAATATTTGACTTACAACAAATGTACTTCAAGGCCTACGGGTTGTTTGAAGTGTAAACGTCACCAAAGAGATGTAAAACTATGCAATACTCACATGTGTTCTTGTCAGTAACGGTTCCATGACATAGTTAAATCCATTGTTACCGAATGCTAAATATGATTCTTAAACTGTATCACATTTTTCTCTTGCGAAATGGTCTTTACATATACATTTTAAATCAAATGGTTAAAGTAATTATTCAGTTTAATTAAAAATCCTGTAACTAAATACAGTAAACTCCCGATTATCCGTGGGCAGATTAACCGGTTTCCGGTGTCTGCCATTGTTTTACAAATATCCAATTTTTATTCCAATCAGATTCATGTGTTTAAATTTCCAAACGACGTAAATACATATAAGGCTTAATTGAAGTTGAGATGAAGAGAATAGATATGAAAATATGTACGTACTAATTTTTACATTGAAAGGGAATCATCCCGACGCGGGCCAGCGAAATAAAAGGGGAGAGCAGACTACTGTATATAAGAGACAATGACAAAATGCTTGGACGCCCGAAAACCTAATGTGTATCGTAAGATTGTAAACAAATGTCAGCTAATCTTGACTGTAAATAGTCTAGGACGTGATATATGCTTATCCATGTCTGTCATATAAATTATTGATCTTTATGGCTTTGTGACCCAAGTAGACACTGTGCGACAAAATGGTTCTCAAGAAATTTAGATCGCACATTAAAGCTAAATCAATGTTCACAAAAAAAACAGACGAAAGTGACAGATTTTTTTGTTAAAAAGTGAAAGTATTATGTGTAAAGGAAATTACATAATATGTACATACATACTTACTTTTGACATATACTTATGTACGTATTGTAAATAGTTAGACATATAAATGTACATGTTATAATCCGTCAAATACATCGATATTTTAAATTATTTTCTGTATTTATTTTGTCCTCTGAAGATTATTTGTGAAATGCATTAACCGGGGTCATTATTTGTGTAACTTATGGTATAATAATCGATTATCGATCGTTTTGCGTATTCTTTGTTCATAGCGGATTATCCGGGGAATTCGTTATCCGACGTTGCCGGGCCACCCTATTCCAAGGATAATCGGGAGTTTACTGTAATTATGAATGGCTTATATAAAGCACCAGTTTAAAAAATAACAGGGAAAATAATCCATCCTTAATGTAATAACGCATAACAAGTTATAGGTATGCTATACATATACTATACTGTACTTAATAGTTTTACAAGTTCTACATTTTTTATACATATGTCAACTGTATTTATTCCTTATATTTACTTTTCATTACGTCATTTTGTGTGTTATGGAATATTATTATTTATACTGTATAAATTTCGTTATTTATATAGAAACATATTTACTACTCTGTGTCGATGCAGACCTTTAATAATTGATTTAGTATGCCACGTTATGTTTAGCATTGTGTATTTGTGTATAAAGTATATGTAGCGTATGTAAAGCATAACGAAATACAAAATTTATTGAAACGCGTGTTTAATTAGTGACATATCGCGTAATATTCTGAAATTTGTTCTTAAGTTAGACATTAATCAACTTATTCATTTTAAGAAATTTTAAAACAATGTCGTAGATCAAACACCAAGATTTAAATTTTTTAAATATTTCCCTAAAACTATTTATTGGAATAACTATTTATTTATTTAGTTTATTTTCATCCCTCTTTAAAATCAACAGAAGTTTTCAAATCCTAATATTTATGAACTTTGTTCAGCTACAAAGCAAACTGGTAAATAATTTGAATTAAATAAATGTAAAGTTTTTCCTGATCCAGAACTATATATTTAACACAAAACAAAGAATCTCTTGTAGCTAACTTAAATTAAGGTATGTAAATGTTATCTTGAGGTAAGAAAGGACCTACGTACAGGCGAAAGGTTAAGCGATTAAGGTAAGATCGCGTTCGTTCTTATCTTTTCTTCTTGATCCATACAAGAAAAAAGTATGGATTTCCCTTCCTTAAATCTCTTCCTCCCTTAAATAATTAACTGTGTAGTTTCTAGTTAAGTATAAAATAGTTATCCTATTACATATTCTACTTTAAAAATGCTTAAACAAAGATTTTATTAAAATATTTTCATGTTTAAATATGACATTTTAAAGTGTTTAAGCAATAAAATGTTTTGAGCATTACGTTTTCTTTGTTGCATGTTTCAATCAAAGCGGATCGAAGCACTGCATAGCTTTTATATTTTTATTGACATTTTTATTTTTAAATTAATTTAACTTTTTAGCTTCATTGGGATAAATATGAAGGTATTTTTCGTGTCAAAATTTAAAAAATACTGGGTGAGTGTAAGTTCCAAGATATATAAGTTCAATGGTGAACTTTCCCATTCTCTCTCCCTCTTCCTTTCTTTCACCGTCACTCTCTCTTTCTCCTCTCTCTCTCTTTGTATATATATATATGTGTGTGTGTGTGTGTGTGTTTAATTAACTTATTTTTCTGCCATCGCTTATCAAGACGTTTGGAAAGGGTTGCGAATAATAGATAGAATCGAGTAAGAGACATAAAATTCCTTAGCTCTGAAGAAGTCTTTCCCCTCGCTCCCTTTCCTGAGAGTATCTGCGAGTGAGAAAGTGTTACTTGTATATTTTGTATTTAGGTGATCATCCATTAAGACTGTTTTAACATTCGAAGGGGAAGGAAGGGTTATGAATATAAGCAGGATTAATCTAGGGACATAAAATCGCATCACATAGGATATTGGTAATAGCGTATCTGTAGTAGACCTACTCTGGTACCTATAGAGTAGACTTATAGGGATTATGAAGAATTGTAGGGTATTCCATTACACCCCTTTGTAACTACATGAAATTAGATAAAACTGAGGAAAGGACGTCGTAAATCCCTGGCACTGGTCACAAGGGATAAAATTGGTGACGCGAGAGCCAAGTCCCTTATCTAAAGCAAGCCTGCTCTCAACCGAGATAGTGAGAAGTGTCTCTTGCTCCGGTAGTGTTCAATATGATAGTGGGTGCTAAGTCTACATTTTTGTAACGAGTACTGTTTGTAAAGTACCGTGGGGAACTAAAAAACCTTCTCTCGGAATTCCCCTCTGGAATAAGGAAAACATATTTGTTGTAATAAGAAAGGAAAGCAGCGACTTAGTTTTGTTTCGTAAGAAATTCTTTCTTATTACAAATAAGAGGACGGAGTGTTTACCCCAGTAATGAATCTAGACGCATAGGTTTTAACTATTTTTTTGGGGGTTTGGTTCACACACCTAGAATTTTACTTCTCCCTTTTTTGTGGCGCTTTACACTCTCGGAATGTGACTAAATGGGTACCCGCAGAAACAAACAGTACCCTGGATGGTCTCATAAGCAGAGAAAAATTAGGAAACTGAAATATTAAAATTTATTTCTGTGTAACCTACTACAAGATTTACTTTTGAGTAAAGTCATTTGAGTTTGCTTTGTTTTTATCGGTCAGCGAGTGCGACTATTTCCCCTCGAAGCATACAGAAATATAGAGAAGACTAATTAAGGGAGGTACATAAAACCTCCAGGTAGAGAAGACATTAGAGGATCATACCATCAAGTGTGATGGCTAGGGGACCTGAGGTAGATCTATTTTATCCGCGTCGTTAGGAAGGGTTTCCACCATACACCTCCTTACAAGAAGGGTAAGGAAGGGTGGATAGAATTATGCATGACCAAGGGCATAACCCTTTAGTGCTGAAAATATCGGAATATTACGGTATTGATTTGGAAGGATTGCTTATAACAAGTAGACCGACTCTAAACACTTTGAATATAGGTTAACTCTCTGCCCGATTTAATCTCTAAAGTTTGTGTTTGCAAGCGCAAGAGAAAAATGATAAAATATTTGTTCTCTTCATTAGAATATTTTTCAATTAAAGGAATGATAAAACCTAAGAGGAGCTTCCTTCTTCCTTTTTCCTTTTTAATGAATTTATATTTTTATTAAAGATGCCTGTAACAGATGTTTTTTTTTTTAAATAAGCTTATAGCTTAAGAACCAAGCAATATTTCGCTTTGCGTTTAAAAATAAATCTTTGGTTGATTATAAGGTGATGGAATTTCGATCTACATTTAAAATAGGATGCTTTTACTGCTAAAATACTGCTAGATATGAATGTATATAGACAAACAAAAAACTACTGAGATTGTAACAACAACAAAAAATATTGTTGTTAACATATTTTTAATAATAATCAACATTCTATATAAATAGTATCAATTTAAAGTTCTCGTATATAATTTTGTTAAAGTTTAAAATTTTTTCATTTCATATGTAACCATTCAATGTAAAATAGCAAAAATGCAAACATTATATTGAATAAACGAACCGTAAGCTACATAAGCTCTTTTTTGTAACAGTTTAAAACTAAACAAGCACTTTCTCGTTCCCTTTGCAATAAGTGGGCTTTCTATGACGAATTGTACAAGTTATAACGTACAGGGCGTTATTTTTATAGTTTCTGGAAAAAGAGATTTATAGAAATGGTATCATCTACAAATATTAAATATTACCGTATTTTATTTTACTTACAACATTTGGAATATTCCAAAAGGGAAAGAAACCACAAAAGTTCTTCATCTATTTTGCAATTTTCAAGTACGGATATTTTTTAAAATTGTATTCTTTAAAAATTTCAATATTGTTGTCTCCGTTTTGCTATATATTAAAGCTTGTGGGCTACATACAAATTTTGTTTGCCCCTATTGACGCGGAATTTCCTCGTGTAGCCAAATCTATAGGAATAAACATTGTGCTCTAAGATTTATTACGTAGGCGGTTCTCTAAGCAATAAATCCCGAATAACAAGCAGAGATTTGGGTTGGATTTTGTATCAAACCTCAGGCACAAACAACCTGTTTGTTGTTTTATTGTGTTATAATGCAATTTCTATTACGTAATAGTTTTCACATTTGATTCAGATTAAACTTGACGAAACTCTAAATATAAAATTATAAATTACATTTTATTAAGTTTAAAGTTATTTATGACTTTTTTTATGGTAAAAGTGTCAAATATTACACTGTATCTCCATAAATGAAGACCTTGTTGGTGTGAAACTAGGAAAACAATGTCTGACTCGTTTTCACATTATTATTCATAATAATGTATTATTTATTGATGTATTACATGCGCATGTATAGCTCGAAAGACGTCGGCCATGATGAAGGTATGTAGCAGTTCCGAGACCAACCATGACCAGAGTAAAACTCTATTATCGATGTTATTGCAAGATTAAAAAATAATAAAGAACAATGATGAAAAATATAACATAAAATTTAATTATTTTAAAATACTCTGGTTAAATGCACTATATTTTTTTTTACACACAATTATGATTACTTATTGCTACATAATAGTAAAAAAAAGTATATGATTTTATTAGTTGTATTGGGAATTATTACAAAAGTGTCAAGTGTGTTGTGTTGCTGTAATATAAATAATTTAAAACTAAATATATGAATACAATGTTTATAAAACTCCGAGTTTATATTGGTTTTCCGAGTGAAATACGTTTTTTTCTCAATTAGTATAAATTGAAAAGTTATATTTTTTAAATTTTCTTGTATAGGTAGGTGATGTGGGTTTTACTGTTCAAACTACGTTGGCCAAATAACTGCTGCTGTATGTGTGATTGTAAGTCTATTTATTTATTTATAACCAGACAGAACACTTAGAAGAATCATAGTACAATGCCTTGTTAAAATCCTTCTAAAAGCTTACATTTATTTTGAAGTTATTTTTATTCCAGTTATTGTTTTTAACTAAACAGAGTGTACAAGGTCTTATATTTTGCGTGTGTAGTAAAAAAAATATTTCACACCCAGAAACTAAGGTATTATGTGTGTATTTTGTTTTAAATTCTTGATGATTTTCAGTTTGTTTTGTTTTGAACAATTTTTTTTATAACTTTACAGAGAAATTATAACGGAGGTAATTTTTAAAATTGGTTTTAGATATCAGCGTTATTAAAAACCGTTACCATTATAAACTGATTATTTAATCTGAAAAATTTATTTAATTTACAAATAATGCGAACGCACGAAGACATAGAGTGAGCGAGTGAGAGAAAGAGAGAGAGAGAGAGAGAGAGAGGAGAGGAAAGAGAAGAGAGATGAAAGAATGTGAGTATGAAAAACACAAGAACGTACATCAAGTTTACACACACACACACACACACACAATAAAAGACACACATACATATAAATAATTAGGCAGAGAGAAAACCTATTAAATCATAATTGAAGAATATTACACGTATCCTTATTGTATAAGACTCATAAGCTGCTAAATTTATTGTGATATGTTTTCAGTTTGAATTAATTTACAGTGTTTTGGAAGTGCTGAAACTATTTTCCAACAAAATCGTTAAACTATATTTTTTTATAAATGTTATTTCTAGGTTAGTATTTAATATCTTTCAAATACATTAATATCCAAACCCATTAATATCCTTTAATATTCCGCCAAAAACCTTTTTTTAACAAAGTTAGTGTACAGTATCACGGTCTTCAATTTCACTTTATCCCAATGTACGTCTTCTATCCAATGCTGTTGCAATTAATTACAGTACATCGTTTTTACCTGATATGTATCTGTTCTCTATATTTATAAATTATAACATTTGTGCAGTTGATAAATTCTCAAACATTATTAAACAAATATACATGTTTGTTTTATTTTACTAATAAATTCACTGTTATTTTATACTTGTCTATACATAATACAATTTTTATGGGCCATCTCTGGCCATTCTGACTTTGAAGTGGTCCTTATAAGTATTCAGCATTTAAATGTTAAGAAAGCAAGATAGAATGAAAAAAGATAAAAATATTTTTTTCAGTTAAATATCAAACAATATTCCCCCCCCCCCCAGACAGCACTTAGACAGGACGAGTTACTTTTTGTTTCTAGTTACAACGTTTAACACTATCAATAAAAATTATTGTTTATGGAACTTAGCTGTGATAAATGTGTAGTAGTTAGGGTAAGTGGTAATAGCAATGATAACTATATTTGTTTTTCGCCAGGGAAAATAATAAAAGTTATATAGTTTTTCTAGTATATGATCTGTAAACTTCACTTTTAATAACTGTTGGCGCTCCTTACGAGAAAGTTTTGTGGACCTACACTAGGAGTTATTCGCCAGTGCGACCGGAAACGGTTTGTCTACGAATACTTTTATAGAAATGACTAAAATTACAAGTTTGACAAGTCGTTAATTAGTTTGATATCAAAGCGAACAAATTTTATTTTATAAAAGAGTAAGTAATGTAACAATATCAACTATTTTTATTAAAAGTACAATATCACAAATGAAACTTAAAGCCTAATAACACGGAATAAAGGAATTGAAATATTGGAAGTTTAACCTTACAACAATTAAAATATGTATGTAGCCTATAATGTATAGGTAGGAGTGTTGAGGGAATAAACCGGATGGATGGAAAACAAGGAAAAATAAATAATATTTATAAAATCTCGATATTTTTGTAAATATATAAAAATATGTTCACATTACTTTAAAAAAATTTCTATAGTTTATTTTATAAATTTTTCTAATATAAGGGTTTGGCCTTAAATTTTTTTAATTAAAATTTTTAACAGAAATACGAAAGTAGTAAATAATCAAGTAAAATTAAAAATTTTAAAATGTTAGGTTTTAATTAATTCTCAAGTACAAAGGTAGATGTTAAAATAGTCTACTGAGAACCTCACCACACACTAGTTTAATAATACATACTAGTTTCGGCGATAATGTCACCTTCCTCAGTGTTCGACTAACACTAACATTTAGGTTTAGTAAGGTTAGAGTGGCCAACTAGTGAAGAAGGCGACAACGTCGCCGAAACTAGTATGTATTATTAAACTAGAGTGTAGTAAGGTTTTGAGTAGACTCTTAACTAAAAAATTTATTGTCAATTAGCTAAGCTCTTTTGACTTTATAATTATTAACTATTTTATTAATAAATAACTATACTGCTATAAATAAATAAATTCATAAAAAGCTAGTAAAAACTATAATCTTCAAAAGTTAAATAAAAAATCACCACTAAAACTCACCAAATACATAATGACGCCTGGTCGCAACCACCGGTCGCAGTTACAACCACTTGTTGACTATACCGTGCTCAACTACTACAAAACTTTTTATACTTTCGACATAACCCAAATACAGAAATAGTGGTAATCTAACTGTGATCTGAAAACAAGGGTATCTTGGCAGTAAATCTGTATAAACAAAATGTATTTACTTGTGTAGAGAGTGTCGCAACAAGGTAAATAAACTTAAAAAATAGTTACGGGCAGACGGCCAGGACAGCGCAAGTGCCTGTGGCCAGCGAGGCTGTTGCAAGAGGTGAAAAATTCTTCCATGGTTTTACTAAGTAAACGGCCAAACTATCGGCCCTGTGTTATCGGAATAAACGTTTTGCTGTAATAACAATTTATTTTAATAGTATTTATATTGTTTTTGTTTTGTTCCTATTCTTTTTCAGCGTATAGTCTATGTTTACGTTGATTCTCTCCCATTTAATTTTTTAAGGGTAAAACAAAAAATAAATTACACTGTCTAAAACCGGATTCTAAGTAATTTTATTTAAAATTATTTTCAGTAAGTTTAAATATTTAATGAAGATTAATTCACAGAAAATAGATTACTGTGAAATCCACCTCTAAACAGAGAGCAAATAGACTATTAACTGGTAATTGACTAATTAATTGATTAATTGATAAGGACAATAAATTAGTTGCCGAAACGTTGTATACAAAAAATAATCTTTTGACTCGATATTCAACCATGTTCTTTATTCGACTATTAACTAATGTTTTTACAAAATTATTTTGTTGTATCTATTTTCGATTTAAAGGTTTGGTTTTAAGATGTAATCTTCAATTCCGACTAATAAAACAATCGGTTTAAATCTGCGGCGGAATTTAAAGTTATTTGTTATTTATGTACAATTTGTATCCACTTACCAGAAGTAAATAAATAAGAAAAACACAAATTAATATTGTAAAAACTAGAGTGTTTTAAGTACTCTTTGTGCTTATGAAGTTACGTCAATGGTCACCATGAACTGAAATTATCAGGGCGTATCCAGCGAGAAAGAGTTCTGGGTGAAATTTGTTTAAAACTTTCCTAAAGTGTCGGTTTAAAATTTCCAAGGAATGTAATATGTAGGAAAATGCAATCATTAGCAAAGGAAAAAATGCAATTTTGTTAACAATGTATATACACTATACAATTATATATAATTAATAAATTAAAAATATTTCAAAAACAAGAATACTTTTAATGAATATATTTATTCAAAGTTTTTCGCCGATAAAATAGTACCAGCATCTTTGGGAAAATAATTATCTAATAAAAATCTAATAAAATCTTACTTTTATTTTCCTGAAGATGCTGGTACTATTTTATCGGCGAAATGCTTTGAATAAATATATTCATTAAAAGTATTCTTGTTTTTGAAATATTTATTAACTATATTACAAGAAAACATATCACCATATGTAATATACATATATATATATATATATATATATATATATATATATATATATATATATATATATATATATATATATATATATATATAATATCCATTATATATATATACATATTATATCCATTATATATATATATTATATCCATTATATATACATATTATATCCATTATATATACATATTATACCCATTATACATACATATTATATTCATTATACATACATATTATATCCATTATATATACATATTATATCCATTATATATACATATTAGATCCATTATATATACATATTTAGGGATAATGACTAGCCTGACGCAAGTGAAATTATTGCTTTTGCCAACAAGCTATGTTAAATTGCCAACTGTACTAAAAATGATACTGCTACCCAGATAAATGTCTTGGAGGCACAAGAAATGGATCCTTGAACACAGTCCAACATCTTGGAAAGTTCTTAAATACACTATAACCTCAAGATTGTACAATCAATGTATAATCATGTTACTAAGAATTCATTTAAAAACTTTATTATAAAACGGTATAAGTCTATAATAAGCTAAATATAATGTAATTGAAACTACAATTATTGCTACTATATATATATATATATATATATATATATATATATATATATATATATATATATATATATAATGTACGTATACAACTACTCCATGTTCAATTTTAATAGAATATAGAACTTTAAATGTTTATGCCATGGGTCCTAATACAAAGTGACAATATTTTTGACGGCTAATGTGCTATTAGCACGGTCAATATATATATATAAGCTATAATATAATCCGTTTAAATTTCGTCCGCAATTATAATGTGTAGATAATAACATTTATAGTAGATGTAAATCTTTATTTACAATTTCGTTATGTTGCATTCATTCAGATGCTTTTGAAATACAGTAGAAATTATTGTATTTAGTAACTGATAATTAATTACCACTTACCTTAATAAAAATAAATTAAAAATAATGCCCTAATATTTCAATTTTCTAAAGCTTTTTAATGACCAAAAGAAGGAACCAATGCTTACATCAATTACCAAAAAATTAAAAAACCCTAAACCTATATAGTAGACTACATACATATACCAATAGAAAATTTCTAAGAGATAATTACATCTCACTTCTGAGTTGTAAGAAGTGAATTTATGAATTAAACTAATGTAATTACGGACTCTGAAAAACAGCCATAGCCACTGCACAATATTTAAATGAAATTAATCGATATAAGTTATCCATTAACTAATATATGAATTTACGAAGTTTACAATTGCATAGTATTTTAACTGATAGCGTACAATAAATAAAGTAATATATATTGTATACGTATTAAAACAGTTGTTATACAAACTAACATAAAAAACCTTTAAACAGTTGAATGATTTTATGGTTTCATGTTTTAAGTATAAACTGGACGTCCTAGCGTGATCACCAAAAGCAATAATTTGCCAATATTTAATAACAGGGATTGAGATGTTAAAACCTAGTTGAAATAATAGTTTCTTTTTCTCATCTTAGGTACTTAAACCATCTTCCCACCAAATTTCGTCCCAATAACTAGTTAACCCATGATTGAATAACGAACACACAAATATTCAGAATAATAATAATAATTCTGAATATATAATGTTCATATATATATATATATATATATATATATATATATATATATATATATATATATATATATCCATACACATAACTTCGTAAGCTGAATTTGAGAGAAACATTTTGGGAGCTTGTAAGGTCGTACAGAGCGGGAAGATGACTCAAATTAAAGGTATTGACACGAAGAAGAGAGGAAAAGTATAGGCTTTTCTAAATTTAAAACATTTATAGGGTTTTCAAGAACGTAAAGTTACCAAAAATCTCCATAAGAAATACATTGCAATGAGTATGATTTTCAAATATTTCACCTGAGTATAGTCGAGAAACAGCTGTAGAAATATTATATGAAAAAAACAGCTGAGTACAAATATTTTAACTGTATTAAAGGTTAATTAGAAATATGAACTTGGGATTAGGTTTAGTTAATGGAGTACGTCTTATCGTAACAGATATGTTTGACAAGTGTATTAAGTTAAAAATATTCACTGGTTCTGGAAAAGAAAACATCATATTTTTACCTAGAACTAAATTAATATCAAATGAAAAAGAAACAAGTTTCATTTAAGTAATGCATTTTCAATATATATATAAATATGTAGAGTAAAATCTCAAGGTGGACTAAAGAAGGATATTGAAAATATGATTGGTAAAAAATTAAATTGCAAACGCATTCACAAAAAATATTGTTAATAAGGAAATTTTGTTGTGAAAAACTTGAATTATAATATATTTAATTTCTATTAAAACATAAAATTACGATACAAAAGTTTAAAATTTGTTTCAATATGAATAGGGGCATTTTCCATACAAGACCCTAATATATACAGTATATGTATATATATATATATATATATATATATATATATATATATATATATATATACAGTAAACTCCTGATTATCCGTGGAATAGGGTGGCCCGGCAACGCCGGATAACGAATTCCCCGGATAATCCGCTATGAACAAAGAATACGCAAAACGATCGATAATCGATTATTATACCATAAATTCCACAAATAATGACCCCGGTTAATGCAATTCACAAATAATCTTCAGAGGGCAAAATAAATGCAGAAAATAATTTAAAATGTCGTTGTATTTGACGGATTATAATATGTACATTTATATGTCTAACTATTTACAATACGTACATAAGTATATGTCAAAAGTAAGTATGTATGTACATATGTAATTTCCTTTACACATAATACTTTCACTTTTTAACAAAAAAATCTGTCACTTTCGTCTGTTTTTTTGTGAGCATTGATTTAGCTTTAATGTGCGATCTAGGTTTCTTGAGAACCATTTTGTCGCACAGTGTCTACTTGTGTCACGTGTGTCACAAAGCCATAAAGATCGATAATGTATATGACAGACATGGATAATGCATATGTCACGTCCTAGACTATTTATAACCGAGATTAGCTGACATTTGTTTACAATCTTATGATACACATTAGGTTTTCGGGCGTCCCAGCATTTTGTCATTGTCTCATATACAGTAGTCTGCTCGCCCCTTTTATTTCGCTGGCCCGCGTCGGGATGCTTCCCTTTCAATGTAAAAATTACTACGTACATATTTACATATCTAATCCCTTCATTTTAACTTCTATTAAGCCTTATATGTATTTACGTCGTAAATCACCGTTTGGAAATTTAAACACATGAATCTGATTGGAATAATAATTGGATATTTGTAAAACAATGGCAGACCCCGGATAATCCGCAAACCGGTTAATCCGCCCACGGATAACTGGGAGTTTACTGTATATATATATATATATATTTTTAATAAATATAATATATATATATATATATATATATATGTATATATATATATGTATATATATATATATATATATATATATATATATATATGTATATATATATATACTGTATATATAAATGTATATAAATGTATATATATATATATATATATATATATATATATATATATATATATATATATATATATATATATATATATATTATAATGTACTTAAAATGTCTGATAAATTTGACAAAAGGTGAAAAATTAGTAAAACATTGCCATTATACGAAAATAAAGTAATTCTATAATTTTACTCTGTTCAAACGTCTCGCTTATCTAAAACATTTGTCTAAAAGAGTTTTGGGAAACCAGATATGAAGTTGTATAGAAGAGAAACTTCCTTCTACTTCCTTTTTTGTTTTCTAACATTTAAGGAAGTGATAAACTGAGTGATACAAGGGATATAATCTTTTTACAGTTTTTCCAGTGTTTATACCTTGTTGCCACTTTGTTCGTTTAGGAAACGTCTTGCAATACTCTCGTGTCTCATTTTCTAACAGCAAGGATCAGATGTATTTCTTTTATTTGCAACACTTCGCCATTAAACCTTTCCCGTCCTCGATATTGCAAATACAACCCAGTTTTGTAAGCTCAGCTGTTGCGTCAGTTTATTCAAGGTCATGACGTCATTGCTTACCAGCTGATGCTAGTATTGTTATCGTCACAGTGAGTAATCTCCGCCTTGTCATCCATTTTATTCATAACCTTTTCTTTCGTTTGAGTGAACAATATAATACAGATTTTCTGGAATCTGTTCCCACTAAATTTGGAAGTATTTTTGCCCATGACATGAAGTACGTTGGCTTTCCTTCGTACAAACAGCATTATCCCATAACCGTGTTAATGATTCACATCTACATCATGACATCCCATGTGCAAGGGTACATTCATAAAATAAAGGCTACTCTCTATATGGATGACAAAGAGAGAGAGAGAGAATTTACACCCCATTGTAAGAAGAAAGAGGGAGAATATTTGAGAATAAGTAGAACTAAAGAAGGGACATAATGATTCCCTGGTCCCGGTAATAGATGAACATGACGGTTTATTAAGGGCAGGACCGAGATACGTTTTTTGACTGGGTTACTCAAGAGATCTCAAACCACTATTTTTGTAAAAAAATGTTACAATAGTTTTTTTAACTTTTAGTAGAAAAGAATGTTTAATTTTTTAAAGTATGAATCTATTACTTAAATACAGAGAGGGAGAGGGAGAGAGAGAGAGAAAGAGAGAGGGAGAGGGAGAGAGAGAGACAGAAAGACAGATAGACAGACAGAGAGAGAGAGGAGAGAGAGACAGACAGACAGGCAGACAGAGAGAGAGAGAGAGAGAGAGAGAGAAGGAGGGAGAGGAGAAACAGACAGAAGTATTAACAGACAAAAAATGAAGAGAATATCAAGTGGTTCAACTCAAAATGTACGTTTCTGTGTAAAATACGTTTCTGTGTAAGTTTAATGTCAAATATTTTAAAAAGCTAAAAATGAAAACATTAAGTGCATTTTAAAAACGAGAGAAGTGATCTTATAAAGGAGTGATTTTACTTTGTGTTTTAAGAGGAGACTTTATTTACTATAAGTCAAACTATTAAGCTACTCGTATATGCCTAAAGTTTATTATATATTACTAAATTATATCCCTGTAGATTATGCCTTATTCTAGTAAAAATACTGAGAAAAACCTCAATGGTTGTAATTGTCAAGAAATGATATCAATAATAATAAAAAGTAATGATAAGTTAATTGATGAAAATAATAAAAAACAATAATTAAAACAAATAAATAAAATCTACAATTTTATAATAGGTAAGATGTTTAGCTTTAGCCTAATTATTTTGAATATATTATTTATTAACACTAATAAATCAAAATTGTTTAAAAAAAGCTATGAATTTTGTTTATTTATCACTATAAATACTCGAAACATACAAATAGTTATTTATTACCAGAACTTGATATTTTATACTCATGATAATTTAAAATGTTTAAATACTACATTAAAGTTGATTAGTTAAAATAATAATAAAAATTGTTTCACATTTCGATTAACTGAATCGCATATTATACGAAATAGGCCGATTTGCATTTGAATACAATATAACTAAGGATTAAAACAAATGTTGAACGAAATAAAACGTTAGTTGAATTGTGAAAACAGTTGATCGAGACATCTGACACGTGATGATAACTCACGTTTTTCTTGCAAAAACGTGAATGGAACGACTATAAAAATCAATAATATTTCATATCTGAATATATCGAAAATAAACATTTTCCATACTCATAAAGTTTCATATAATATTTTTTTTTATAGAAGAGTTGGAATTTCTCAAATATTTCTAGCGGCAAGCGACAAAAGGTTCTTTAAATAGCAAATTCCTGTGTTCAACATTAAGAATATTTACTACTGCCTTAACAAAATGTTCAACAATTATACATAAATTTAGTTTTCATTTTATATGAACACACATATTCAAAATATGTGTCAATAAGGTAAAGTTGAAAAAAAATATTTAACATAAAATTTGCCAAAAAACAAATTTTGTTGTATTAAAACCAATGAAATACTATCGCCTCTAAAGGATAAGAAACAAATGGAAATAGTAGATAGGCTTAGGCTAATGACGTAAGGCCTACAATAAATCCCTCTTTAATATATAAATGTGTCCATCGTATATAGAATTTATACCTATCAGGGAAATACTTCCCGTTATCTTCCTGTGTAAGTAATATGTGGTAGAAGATTAATGAAAAATAATTAAGAATGAATTACAGGGGAATATTTAGGTTGTTTTGGGGGGTTTCTTTATCTAAGTAAGTCTTATACCGTCATTAGAGGAATTCTTTAGTTGCTATACATATATAAAGCCCGTTAAAGAATGATTACAGAATCTTTTATTATTTAACGAGAAATATGTAGGCAAATCTGTGAAACACAGAGCAACTTGTGTTTAACATTAAATAAACAATGTTCCTAGAAACATATCTTACAATCTGCGATATTGGTGGCAACGCCGGTACTACACTTGTACTCGCGACCTCGTGCAACATTAGGCTTGTCCATACTTCAGGGTACGTGTTTTGCTGCACACACCTGGACATAGAAGGTCGTACAGAGAGGGTTGACATTTCTTATCTCTTGGAGATCGGAAATACCATGGCTTATTTGAGTTGTTTACTTCTGTTTAACCTTCTGAGAAATACATTTGTGAATCAAGGATATAAGAATGTTGTTGTTATATATATATATATATATATATATATATATATATATATATATAGAGAGAGAGAGAGAGAGAGAGAGATTGATAGATAGATAGATATGGTAGATATAAAAAATGGTACGGAGGAAGCACAATTGCAGTATTCCTAGCAGCAAAAATACGAGGCTGAAGAAGTCGTAAAACGAAAACGTTTCCTCTAAGTGTAAGTTAACAATTTAACAATTTTTAGTTACCAAAAAGTATATATATATATATATATATATATATATATATATATATATATAACCTTGATTCTAACCAAGCCACATTATATATATATATATATATATATATATATATATATATATATATATATATATATATATATATATACCTTGATTTAATAACTGCTATACCAAGACATTTATAACAATTTAATCAACTACCACAAATAGTTTTTAACAATATTAGGCGTCTCTTCTTGATAGAAATATGACCAAGTTATTATGAATATATAAAAGGCTTTCGTGGAAATACTAACAAAACTCTAACATCAAATAATTTTATTTATAAAATACAGTTGTGTAAGCCCTTAAGAAATGAATAAAAAAGTAATGGAAAATTATGAAATTGTTCAATTTTTCTGAGATACTTTTTCTATATTTTATCTCCTACAGAAAAGGCATAAAAATAATAACCCATAAATGGTATCTTATTTAATATTACAATTCTAAAATTTGAAGTTTAAATTATATAATTATATGAAACAAATATAACTTATATAAAGGTTTATACGAATTTTATAAATATTACTTTAAAATATGTTCCATGACGACATCGGAATATAGTATTATTGAACTTTATAATTTAACCACTTCCCAAAATTATAATTTTAAGTAAGTTTATGAAAAACATACAGAGACTAGACGGTTTCGGCTGACGCAAGCTACTTTTGTCAGTGTTTCATGATGAGAGATCATCTCAAAGGCACCGATGGATCGAGAACGTTGTTCATAAATGTACTTAAATGTTACAGTAAGTCGTTAAGTTCAAACGATTATTCAAGTAAAGCTCTTTAAATATTTGAATAGTGATTATTTTCCCCATAATCTTATGCTATGAGTTGAGAAAACAAGTAACACTACTTATGCAAGTATTTCTTATATGGCTATGTTTACGACAATTGCCGACTGATTCTTAAGTCTTGAATGTGAAGGCCAACAAAATACTGATGAAGCACAACAAACAGCGTTTACTACTAGTTTATGTGACGAAATCCATTATCCTCTTAGTGAATGGCAGTATAGTCCTAAATGTTTTGCTGTGACCAACAACTGACCGAAATACATGTGTGACCTTCAGGAATACTTTGGCAAATGACCTTGGGAAATGTGCCCATCCGTCTCGCCTCTAGTGTCAGTATGTACTACTACTGGTGGTACTACCTCTGGTGTAAGTAGGTACAACTGGTGACATAATACCTACTAGTGGTACTACCTCTGGTGTCAGTAGGTACAACTGGTGACATACTACCTACTGGTGGTACTTTCTCTGGTGTCAGTAGGGACTACTGGTGACATACTACCTACTGGTGGTACTACCTCTGGTGTAAGTATATACTAATAGTGACATACTACCTATTGTTGGTACTACCTCTGGTGTCAGTATGTACTACTAGTGACATACTACCTACTGGTGGTACTACCTCTGTTGTCAGTATGTACTACTGGTGACATACTACCTACTGGTGTTACTACCTCTGGTGACAGTAGGTACTACTGGTGACATACTACCTAATGGTGTTACTACCTCTGGTGATAGTAGGTATTACTGGTGACATACTACCTACTTGTGGTACTACCTCTGGTAACAGTAGGTACTACTGGTGACATACTACCTACTGGTGGTACTACCTCTGGTGTCAGTATGTACTACTAGTGACATACTACCTACTGGTGGTACTACCTCTGGTGTCAGTATGTACTACTGGTGACATACTACCTACTGGTGGTACTACCTATGGTGACAGTAGGTACTAATGGTGACATACTACCTAAATGTGGTACTACCTCTGGTGACAGTAGATACTACTGGTGACATATACCTACTAGTGGTACTACCTATGGTGACAGTAGGTACTGCTGGTGACATACTACCTACTTGCGGTACTACCTCTGGTGTATGTATGTACTACTGGTGATATACTAACTACTGGTGGTACTACCTTTGGTGTCAGTATGTACTACTAGTAACATACTACCTACTGGTGCTACTACCTCTGGTGACAGTAGGTACTACTGGTAACATACTACCTACTAGTGGTACTGCCTATGGTGACAGTAGGTACTGCTGGTGACATACTACCTACAGGTGGTACTACCTCTGGTGTTAGTATGTACTACTGGTGACATACTACCTACTGGTGTACTACCTATGGTGACAGTAGGTACTACTGCTGACATACTACCTAAAGGTGGTACTACCTCTGGTGACAGTAGATACTACTGTTGACATACTACCTACTGGTGTACTACCTATGGTGACAGTAGATACTACTGGTGACATACTACCTACTTGCGGTACCACCTCTGGTGACAGTAGGTACTACTGGTGACATACTACCTACTTGCGGTACTACCTCTGGTGACAGTAGGTACTACTGGTGACATACTACCTACTTGCGGTACTACCTCTGGTGACAGTAGGTACTACTGGTGACATACTAAATACTGGCTTACTACCTATGGTGACAGTAGGCACTACTGGTGACATACTACCTACTGGTGTACTACCTATGGTGACAGTAGGTACTGCTGGTGACATACTACCTACTGGTGGTACTTTCTCTGGTGTCAATAGGGACTACTGGTGACATACTACCTACTGGTGGTACTACCTCTGGTGTCAGTATGTACTACTGGTGACATACTACCTACTGGTGGTACTACCTCTGGTGTCAGTATGTACTACTAGTAACATACTACCTACTGGTGCTACTACCTCTGGTGACAGTATGTACTACTGGTAACATACTACCTACTAGTGGTACTACCTATGGTGACAGTAGGTACTACTGGTTACATACTAACTACTGGTGTACTACCTACTGGTGGTACTTTCTCTGGTGTCCGTAGGGACTACTGGTGACATACTACCTACTGGTGGTACTACCTCTGGTGTAAGTATGTACTACTGGTGACATACAACCTGCTGGTGGTACTACCTCTGGTGTCAGTATGTACTACTAGTAACATACTACCTACTTTTGGTACTACCTATGGTGACAGTAGGTACTGCTGGTGACATACTACCTACTGGTGGTACTACCTCTGGTGTCAGTATGTACTACTAGTAACATACTACCTACTGGTGCTACTACCTCTGGTGTCAGTATGTACTACTGGTGACATACTACCTACTGGTGGTACTACCTCTGGTGTCAGTATGTACTACTTGTGACATACTACCTACTGGTGTACTACCTATGGTGACAGTACGTACTACTGGTGACATATTACCTACTGGTGTACTACCTATGGTGACAGTAGGTACTACTGGTTACATACTACCTACTGGTGTACTACCTACTGGTGGTACTTTCTCTGGTGTCAATAGGGACTACTAGTGACATACTACCTACTGGTGGTACTACCTCTGGTGTAAGTATGTACTACTGGTGACATACTACCTACTGGTGGTACTACCTCTGGTGACAGTAGGTACTACTGGTAACATACTACCTACTAGTGGTACTACCTATGGTGACAGTAGGTACTGCTGGTGACATACTACCTAAAGGTGGTACTACCTCTGGTGTCAGTATGTACTACTGGTGACATACTATCTACTGGTGGTACTACCTCTGGTGTCAGTATGTACTACGGGTGACATACTACCTACTGGTGTACTACCTATGGTGACAGTAGATACTACTGGTGACATACTACCTACTTGCGGTACTACCTCTGGTAACAGTAGGTACTACTGGTGAAATACTACCTACTAGTGGTACTACCTCTGGTGCCATACTACCTACCGGTGTTACTACCTCTGGTGACAGTAGGTACAACTGATGACATACTAGTTACTGGTGGTACTTTTTCTGGTGTCAGTAGGGACTACTGGCGACATACTACCTACTGGTGGTACTACCTCTGGTGTAAGTATGTACTACTAGTGACATACTACCTACTGGTGGTACTACCTCTGGTGTCAGTATGTACTACTAGTAACATACTACCTACTGGTGCTACTACCTCTGGTGACAGTAGGTACTACTGGTAACATACTACCTACTAGTGGTATTACCTATGGTGTCAGTAGGTACTGCTGGTGACATACTACCTAAAGGTGGTACTACCTCTGGTGTCAGTATGTACTACTGGTGACATACTACCTACTGGTGGTACTACCTATGGTGACAGTAGGTACTGCTGGTGACATACTACCTACTCGCGGTACTACTTCTGGTGACAGTAGGTACTACTGGTGACATACTACCTACTGGTGAGATACTACCTATTGGTGTACTACCTATGGTGACAGCATTTACTACTGGTGACATACTACCTACTTGCGGTACTACCTCTGGTGACAGTAGGTACTAATGGTGATATACTCCCTACTGGTGTACTACCTATGTTGACAGTAGGTACTACTGGTGACATACTACCTACTGGTGTACTACCTATGGTGACAGTAGGTACTGCTGGTGACATACTACCTACTCGCGGTACTACCTCTGGGGACAGTAGGTACTACTGGTGACATACTACCAACTGGTGGTACTACCTCTGGTGTAAGTATGTACTACTGGTGACATACTACCTACTGGTAGTACTACCTCTGGTGTCAGTATGTACTACTAGTAACATACTACCTACTGGTGCTACTACCTCTGGTGTCAGTATGTACTACTGGTGACATACTACCTACTTTTGGTTCTTTCTCTGTTGTCAGTATGTACTACTGGTGACGTACTACCTACATGGTGTACTACCTATTGTGGCAGTAGGTACTACTGGTGACATACTACCTACTGGTGTACTAACTATGGTGACAGTAGGTACTACTGGTGACATACTACCTAAAGGCGGTACTACCTCTGGTGACAGTAGATACTACTGTTGACATACTACCTACTGGTGTACTACCTATGGTGACAGTAGGTACTACTGGTTACATACTACCTACTGGTGTACTACCTATGGTGACAGTAGGTACTACTGGTGACATACTACCTACTTGCGGTACTACTTCTGGTGACAGTAGATACTACTGGTGACATACTACCTACTTGCGGTACTACCTCTGGTAACAGTAGGCACTACTGGTGAAATACTCCCTATTAGTGGTACTACCTCTGGTGCCATACTACCTACCGGAGTTACTATATATTCCCTGTTTCCAAGTTTGCTATTTCATAAGTTTTTGCCCCCAATCGTCTAGCCACTACATATGGACCCTGGTAAATTAATAGCATCTTCTCGGTTTCTTGACGGCTCAAGTTAGATCTATTTACCCTTGTTACCAGTACCTTGTCCCCACATTTCAATTCCGTCTGCTTCGTCTTTCTATTTAATTTCTCAGCCCTGAGCTCTCCTGTCCTTCTCATTCTATCGTATGCCTTCTGCACACGCTGCTGTTGTGTTTCCGTTACTACATTTTTACAAACGTCTGGTACAAATCCCTGCCACACATATTCCGGATCAACCCCGAACTGAATCTGCTCTGGAGTGTATCCAGTAGCTTCATGCGGTAAAGCATTGATTACTCCTTCTATGTATGACAGGTACTTCCGCCAGTGCGATTGGTTATCATAGCAGTAGGTCCGCAATATCCTTCTCAGTTCTCTATTTACTCTTTCTGCTAAATTCACCTGCGGGTGCCGTACTGGGCTCAGTATGTGTTGGATTCCTTCACACCTGATCCAAGTACGCCATTGCCGTGATGTAAATGCAGTTCCAAAATCTGTAAGGATCTTGCTTGGTTTCCCTACTGCTTGAAAATAATGCAGTAACTTCAACTTTGAGCTCCTTGTTGTGGTACTTCGTACTGCATATAACTTAACATACTTCGAGAAGCTATCTATTACTACCAATATATGTTTTACCCCACCAACGCTGGTTGGTAAGGACCCTAGATGGTCTATCGCCACCATTTCGCCTGGCCCTCTTGAGACGATTGGTTTCGTGCTTCCTTGGAGGTATCTATTTGTCGGTTTTGCGTACTGACATATCTGGCATCTTTCTATCACTTGTAATATCCGTTTCTTCATTTGCTTTATATACATGCTCTGGTTATATATCCTCTTATTCATGATTTCCCAAAGATTCTTAATTTCTTGTTTATCCTCCTCTCTTTCTTTCTTTTTTTCTACTTTTTCCTCCTCTCTTTCTTTCTTTCTTTGTTCCTCTATCTCTTTTACTAATTCTTCTTGTTCCTTTATTCTCCCTTGTTTCTGTTCCTCCTTCTCTTTTAATCTTTCCTGTTTTTGTTCCTCCTTCTCTTTTAATCTTTCCTGTTTTTTTCCTCCTTCTCTTTTAATCTTTCCTGTTTATGTTCCTCCTTCTCTTTTAATCTTTCCTGTTTTTGTTCCTCCATCATTTTTTTAAAAAACTCCATCATTTCAGATGGTTCTGTGTCTTTTCTCTGTCTTGTTGCCATCTTAAAGTCTCGTATTTAACTATCCTTTAATTCCCTTACTAACTTCTCCTACTTCTATGTTTTTACTATATACTGAGTATTTAATTAAATATTCATTTATAATTGTGCTCGATGTGATCCGGTTCAGTGTTCCCTTGACCTTGTCTATCTAACGCCTACGTATTCTATTTACTTTTATTAATAACTAACATTATTTTTTTTTTTTTTTTACTTAAAATGCCCTACCGACGCCTACTGAATTTTATTTTACTTAATTATTTCCTTTTAATTATTATTATTTATTCTAAGTTCTTTTTAATTTCATTTTTATTATAATTAACTTTTATTCAATTTAAAGAACTTCTTTGGTTTTCATTTTATGATTCCTATTATTATTTACAATTTTAATTGAATTCTATTTAATTAATTTTGTTTCACTAGGCTCCTTAGTCGATTTAAATCTGTCTCTATTTGATGTTGACCCGATGTTACAATGTAAGCATCGAGCCTCAAATGTTGGGCGCCATACTTTTCTTACCGACCTTTTTCTCCTGCCTTACTTTGGCCCTTTCTTTTCATCAATTGCTAAGTGAGTAAGAAAGTAATGGTTTATCCATTGACTACGAACCTAATTTCATAGACCTGTGCCTCAAGGAATAAACCTCTCAGAGGAACCAACCCCTGAATTTTTGATAAAACCAATTAGCCTCCGATAAGCCCTGTTCAAGCTCCTTTTCGGGTAGTGGAATCTTTGAGGGACACTTGTGATTTAAAGACTATACCTGGATACCTAGTGAACTTATCTTATTTAGAATGAAAACACAGCTAATTGGAAAATATACCTTTTTATTTATTTGTTCCAAGGTTCAAATTAATTATTATTGTTTTTATTTAATTTAACAGGATTTTCTTGACTAATTACTTTTTCAAAATTTCATACAACTTGCCATTGAATTAAACATTATTATCTCATTCTATGTTTTTAAATTTTCTTATTATCATTAATTTTATATATAATTTAAATTATCAAAGTTACCATAATTAATTTTGTATATAGTTTTGATTGTTACAGTTAAATTTAACATATTTTAAAATCTGATTCTTTTTCAAACACTTAATATTACTATTTAATGCCTTTAGGCTAGGCCTTGAACAATTAACTTCTTTAGAAATTATTCATTAGAAATTCACTTAGAAAAAGCCATATGAGATATACATCTTTATACTTAATCCATACATTCCCACAGCGATGGAATGGAAAGTCAATTTTGAATCTTTGTTACTTAAATTTGGGTAACCTAAGAGAGTTGACTAATCAGTCCCTTAGGTTATTCCCATCTTATTTAATTTTGAATTTAAGTTAATATAATTTGAAGTAAAATGTTATTAAAAAAGAATAATTAAATTGATTATATAACCTTGTACTGTAGAAATCTTTTTATCTTCATTAATGTTGTCATCTGTCGGTCTCGTTACATCTTCAAGGGTCTTGGTAGGTAGGCGTCTCTCCATAATGTCGGTTAATCTTCTTATTTTCTTTAATTTTGCATTTTGGTGGTCGAAATTTTGTTCTGGGTATATATGAGCCCTTGCTCATATATATCTTCTTTCCCCTGCTCACATCGTAGCACTTTTTATTCTGTTTCTAGCACATTTTTTCTTGTCCTGGTAGCATGGTACAAAAACACGTTTGCTCGCCTTGAGAGCCTAATGCATTCTAATTCTGGATAGCGTCTCTTTTGTGAGGCCCCACTTCTACAATTTCAAACTTCCCACGTCATAGTATCCATTTTTCAACTTTTGACCAATCAGAAAGCCGTTGCCATGGCAATTGACTTTGTTTGTTCGGAAATTCTGAACTAAGATTAGTTTCACTTTTTGTAAAAGGCGTTTCTGTATTCTGATGTGTCTTTTCCATTTTTACCTTTTATTTAATAACATATTTGACTTTATTTCTTCTTATTTAATTTAATTTACTTTTTAAAATTCCTAATCCAAAGTTCGACTGTAGCTCTTTCGTTTCGTAGTGACAAGATTTATAATCAATACCCTAAGCGGATTTTTCCGGAATCAATTATGACTGCTTCTAGTATAACCTAATTTCTAGACTATTACATTTTAACATTTAATCTTTACTTTTACATAAATACTATTTTCCCTAGCTAGGCCTAATTTACTTTCCTCACATCTTATAAATTTACATTCTTTATTCCTGATTATATTTAAGTACAATTATTTTAATAGCCGGCATCTAGGCCGAGTTTGTTATACTACACAATTGCCGTCTTTTTTGTATACCTAATTTTGGCTATCCACTTTGAAGTGATAATTTTTCTTATTGATTATAATTTATGTTTTTTAAGTCTAAAGTTATTTCTAATTTTCTTCATTATACTATTATTTACCCTAGTTTTAATATTATTATTATTATAATGCTTTAAAATTTTTACATATAAATTTAGCCAATTATTTAACCCGGTTTGGTTTGATTCTGGTATTCTGTACAGTTACCCTGATTCTTTGCATCGGACAATCTGGCCGCTGCACGCTGGTGACAGTAGGTACTACTGGTGACATACTACCTACTGGTGTACTACCTATGGTGACAGTAGGTACTACTGGTAACATAATACCTACTTGCGGTACTACCTCTGGTGACAGTAGGTACTACTGGTGACATACTACCTACTTGCGGTACTACCTCTGGTGACAGTAGGTACTACTGGTGACATACTACCTACTGGTGGTACTACGTCTGGTGACAGTAGGTACTACTGGTGACATACTACCTACTTGCGGTACTACCTCTGGTGACAGGTACTACTGGTGATATACTACCTACTGGTGGTACTACCGCTGGTGACAGTAGGTACTACTGGTGACATACTACCTACTGGTGTACTACCTCTGGTGACAGTAGGTATTACTGGTGACATACTACCTACTGGTGGTACTACCTCTGGTGACAGTAGGTACTACTGGAGACATACTACCTACTGGTGGTACTACCTCTGGTGACAGTAGATACTACTAGTGACATACTACCTACTGGTGGTACTACCTATGTTGACAGTAGGTACTGCTGGTGACATACTACCTACTTGCGGTACTACCTCTGGAGACAGTAGGTACTACTGGTGACATACTACCTACTTGCGGTACTATCTCTGGTAACAGTAGGTACTACTGGTGACATACTACCTACTTGCGGCACTACCTCTGTTGACAGTAGGTACTACTGGTGACATACTACCTACTGGTGTACTACCTATGGTGACAGTAGGTACTACTGGTGACATACTACCTACTGGTGTACTACCTATGGTGACAGTAGGTACTACTGGTGACATACTACCTACTGGTGTACTACCTTTGGTGACAGTAGGTACTACTGGTGACATACTACCTACTTGCGGTACTACCTCTGGTGACAGTAGGTACTACTGGTGACATACTACCTACTGGTGTACTACCTTTGGTGACAGTGGGTACTACTGGTGACATACTACCTACTTGCGGTACTACCTCTGGTGACAGTAGGTACTACTGGTGACATACTACCTACTGGTCGTACTACCTCTGATGACAGTAGGTACTACTGGTGACATACTACCTACTTGCGGTACTACCTCTGGTGACAGGTACTACTGGTGATATACTACCTACTGGTGGTACTACAGCTGGTGACAGTAGGTACTACTGGTGACATACTACCTACTGGTGTACTACCTCTGGTGACAGTAGGTACTACTGGTGACATACTACCTACTGGTGGTACTACCTCTGGTGACAGTAGGTACTACTGGAGACATACTACCTGCTGGTGGTACTACCTCTGGTGACAGTAGATACTACTGGTTACATACTACCTACTGGTGGTACTACCTCTGGTGACAGTAGGTACTACTGGAGACATACTACCTACTGGTGGTACTACCTCTGGTGACAGTAGATACTACTGGTGACATATTACCTACTAGTGGTACTACCTCTGGTGACAGTAGGTACTACTGGAGACATACTACCTACTGGTGGTACTACCTCTGGTGACAGTAGATACTACTGGTGACATACTACCTACTGGTGGTACTACCTCTGGTGACAGTAGGCGTCTGTAGGTACTACAGTAGTAAGAGCTGTGAATATTTGCTTAGAAAGTAGCCTACAAGGGAGGCCTCTGCCTATTGGCATTAAATTTGTTAGACTTTGGTTTAGCGCTATCATACAGTTTGAGAGCGTTAAAGTTTGAATTATATATTTTGAATTAAAGCGTTTTGAATTATATATTTTAAACACAAAGTTTGAAAATTTTAGCAAAAAAATTATCGAAGTCTGACTGAATATTAATTTCATTTCCCTAACACTTGGTATAGAGTAAAGTTGTGGTACCGCGATGACATTGTGGGTCCCTTAACCACGCCTGTCCCTAGCTGGGTTGAAAGATGGGTGTCTTTCAAATAAGTTTAGAATTACATTATCTTTAATATAAAATACATCTACAAGCGGTTATAGAAGAAGGAATTCAATAATAAAAATCATTTTATTTATTTTGCTTTCTACTTGATTGCCACAAAAAGTACTTCAAACGTTCCTTCAAGATTACTGGGGTAAGATATGTCTAAGAGGGTTTGTCGAGTTAAAGCTTTAAAGAAGATTAAGATTAAAGGATGTGTTAGTTGCCCCCTCAAGCAATGTCCAAGACGGGTTTCCCGACCCCAGTTGAACGAGGTTGTGTTCTGCGGTTAGCTATCGTGAAAGTCGGTTTTGAATGGAAAATGTTGTGTGTGTTTGGTTGTGTGTTAAATAATGGGGCATTACGGTTTCAGGTATTATTAAAAAGGTTTGGTAACTTGTAGGAATAGAGAGTTAGGAAGGAATAATTTCTTAATAATTAAGCCTAAAAGAACAGTGTTAAATATTTTGTGCTTTATTTTAACAAAACCTAGCATATACGAGAATAGGTTTATATAGTCAAATCTAAAGTAGTCTAAACAAAAATTTATTATTTTGTATATATAAAACACTACAATTTTATATTATGATTTGGATTTATAATATGACTTCAGTTTATACTTTGACGGGTTCAGAATATGTTTTGAGTTTATGAGTTGGGTTTATGCTATAACATGGGTTTATACTATGACTTAGGTTTAGAATATGGTTTGAGTTGGGTTTATAAAATGACTTAGGTTTAGAATATGATTTGGGTTTTTAGTATGTTTTCAGTTTATACTATGACTTGGGTTAGAATATGATTTGGGTTTTTAGTATGTTTTCAGTTTATACTATGACTTGGGTTAGAATATGATTTGAGCTTATCAGTTGGGTTTTGTAATATGACTTGGGTTTATAATGTGAGTTGGATTTATACTGTGACTTGGGTTTATACTGTGACTTGATAATTTGACATGAGTTCAATCCATTAAATGTAATTATTGTAAAATAGTGTTAGTTATATTTTTAGTGTAAGTACACTAATTTCTAGTGTAATTTAATAATAATAATAATAAAAGTAATCACAACAACAACAACAATAAAAAAACAACAATAATAATAATATTGTTATTATTATTATTATAAAAAATAATAATAGGCTTCAACGCAAACAATAATTTATTTTCTCATACGCGTTTCAACCACCAACATTATCAGTGAGTAAAACTTGACAAATTAAAAACTATATATTTAGACTTTATAATTATAATTTTTAATTTGTGTAGTTATATCAACTGATTACTATTATAATTTTGTCATTGATAAATATATGAAAGAATTTTTATATAATTAAGCCCGAGAGTACAGTATTAATTAATTTGTATTCTATTTGAATAAAACACAGAACTGAGAAATTATTTCATGTAACCAAAACTAAGGTATAGAGTATATAAACCCTTTAGTTTTTATTTTATAGCCACTGATGAGCATAACTTGTTATTTTTTACTGATTTATTTAAATGTAGGCATATTAATAGTGAGTTAGTGTTAGTTTTGTTAAAACAACAATTATATTTCAAAAATATTTGTCTATAATACTTGTTATATAGATACTTAATTAAATATTTTCAAAAATACAGTATTTAGTGCAAATGAATAATGATGAACATCATGTCACAATCAATAATTCATTTCCTGACACGCGTTTCAACGACAATGTAATCGTCAGTGAATATAACTTTACAAATTAAAAACCATAACTTTATAGAATAGGTTTGTCGTATAGAATGTCCAGCTATAACCTTTGATGGTGAGAACGACGCGACATTGTTACTAACACGCGCATGAGAAAATAAGTTATTGATTGTGAATCGGTGTTCGTTATATGTAACTATTATGTTTGCACACGACCTAAGCTAAAACTTTGGTTCTATAAATGTTTAATATATTTTATGTTTTTTGATAACATGGTGAAATTGTATACAATCTTATTTTTCGGAATACTCCACCAATCGACTCTTATTTTTCTTCTGCCAATCGGCTCTGGAGACCTGTATGTCCTCCATGTCGTTATATCTTTCCTCAGCTACAGCGTTTTCTTTTATTGTGTATGCCGTGGCAAGTTCCTAGGTTTTTGGGAGAACATTTCTTCTACAGTACTGCATAAAAAATTAAACAAAAAATTTTCATTTCCTTTACGTTTTAATATTTCTAGTTACCGAGAGGTTAGCTGTGTTTGAACACAGTAGGGAGCAGATCTACTTAAGTAAGGCACCCACGTTTCCTCCCTAAGATTTATACCAGTGGAAAATCTTGTTTCCATCCTTTATCTCACCCTACCTTTGTACGACCTACTATTCCTTATCGCGTATTCTAGGGGGAAATCCTTATTATTAGAGAGTATATTTACTTACAACCCATCATACGTGATCTTGATCTCTCTCTATATTCCACACCAGGAAACTTTGGGATAATCTTGGCCGGACCAGGGAAGTTAGGGAAAAGGGTTTCATGATCTTTTGGACAACCTGTTGTCACTTAGAAGGGTGGGGAGAAAGTTTGACAGGATAAAGAACAGGACTGTTATCGAGATTAAAGATGCTTTCTTAACTTAAAAACGTAGAGTTGTTGCATTGACATGTTCAAAATGTCCGTACGTTTTGTCCATTTAAGGCATTCTTACAAAATTCGAGCGTGAATGCATGAGTGTAATACATATATTACTAATAACCACATTGCGCAAAACCTGTAGAACAGTAAACAGAAAATCAAAAGTGAAAATTCTATTACACGTTTATAATCTTATGTTTGGGGATCGATTGTAGGAAATATTTCGAATGTTTCCTTCTATAGAGTTTTAATGATTTTCGCGTGTTAAATTGTCTTGTACTTTTCAATATTTCATATCTAATAAGACAATTTTTATATACGCAATCTTCATTTAACATAAATATAAAATAGTTAAGTTTAATCAGAGTTACGAATAAACCTTTTACCCACAAATTTTAACTACTGTATGGTTTTTAAATCAACCGTTGATTCTCACTTATTAGAAAATACAAATGTGTATCGGCATTTAAGAAAAAAACTAAAGTAAGATTAACTCATTAAATAGAAACCCACTACCACAATATAAAAATCTTTTATTTTACTAAATACAGAAAGGATTTGAGTAAAATAAAAGAGGTTTATATTGTGGTAGTGGGTTTCTATTTAATGAGTTAAAACTAGTCCACATTGTTCAAGAAATTATTAATTTAAAAGTAAAACTAGTTTATTTTGAATGAATTTTTTTACAAGCACATATTTAATGTAAAATTATAAATTCATAAACTAAAATATTATTGCTGCGTTTTACTTACATTTTAATGTTTCTGTTGAGTATAATTTAGACTGTTTATTATATTCGTGGTAATTCTAAAGCATACGGGGAAATTTTTTTTCTCATTTCATGGTCAGGAACATTGTTTATAGTCCGAGTAAATCTAAACAAGTTAAACGTATTAGTTATAAATATAGTTATCATTTCCCCCTTTTCTTTGGCTTAATATTTGTTAATAAAACATTCAGTGGGAAATAATTGTCTCTGAATTGAAAGCCATGGTTATGTTGAATTGCATTAAGTAGTTCTATTATTACCTATTTTTTTGTTTGAAATATCGAATTTCAAGAATTTTATTTACAAATCAATAAACGTTGGTAAAACTTCAGTCAACAATAACTTTTCCAAAACTAACAATGAAAACTGCAAACTCATAAACAGAAATATACTTAATCCCTGTAATTAGAAATTGCCCAAAATTTTAATCCTTTTGTTTATGTAAAAAAACGATAAAATTCCCTTTCATAAGCTTCTGTTTTAAACCGCCGTAGCGGTTGTATAGTAGGGAAATCCCTTGGGATTATAGCCAAATTTAGCCCTTAGCGTGACCTCGACATACCAGAAACTTGATCTAGTCATTAACAAAACTAAGAGTAGCCTTCATGTTAAATTCGGCTAGGCCGTGGAGTGGCAATATCGTGGATGACTGACCGGCATCGGACTCCATTCTCGTAAGTGGAATTTGTTTTTATAACTAAACCTCTACCTTGAATGCATGAAATTCTTTGTAGGAAATTTAGGTGTACGTGTATGTGTATAGATTATATTTTATTTTAAACCTTATTTTTTATACATATATAGACACACATACTCACGTGCGCGCGAGCACACGGACACATACTTATACATAACACACTTGTTTATTTTAAAGTTCATACGCATAGGAAACCTTAACAGCAATGTACAGTTAACTTTATGTTTTAAAAGACAAAAATAAAGCTCTGAAATAAATAAATGGGTATAAATAATAACTCTGAAATCCCCAATTTAACTTACTTTTGAATTAGGCTACTGTTACATAGAAATAAGTCACAGCTGAAAGCTTAACTTTAACTAAAATAACATAAGCAGAGACAGAATTTGGTCTTGATTAAAATTTTTTATATACTGTAACTACTTAATGATTTACCTGGTTACTGCATTGTTTAACAATGTGTTAATTATGTTAATTTTGTTTCTTACTAACAAAACCTCAAGTTACTAAGCATTATTGATTTAAAAAATGTTACACATAAAGAATAAAATCATAGGTAGCGGTAGCTAGTTATTTATATAATAACTCATCAATTCAGTTAACAGCAAAACCTCCATTTATTAAACGGTAACTGGTTATTTTTTAGCGTAACGAACTAGATCCAGTAACAGTGAAAAATAACCTAAGCATATTAAATTAAAAAATTCAAAACGCTAACGTGATTTATCGAGGACAATTGTGAAATGAGGTTAGGTTTTGTAATGAGATTGAAAGATTAGTAAGTAATAAGTTTCGGAAATCAGTCCTTATATTTTGCCAAATTGTACTAAAAAATTGTTTAAATTTATCATTTATTCAAAATATTTTTTTAATTAACTACGCATTATTATTACCAGGGGTTATTAAATATTTTCACAATAATATTAAGAAGTGAAAATAAATATTAAGGAGTAGAAATTAATATTAGACTAATCCTAGTGAAAAATGTTTAAATATGTTTTAGATTTTCTAACGATTATTAAAGCTTTCAGATCTCTACACTTTATTGCGATAATTTATTGATCCGTACAGAAGTAAAAGCTCTTTGATAAAGCTAAGCTCGTTTTTGAAAAATATTTTTGTTATAATAAAGATAAATTTTGATTAAAACATCTTGATCTTACTTGTGTTAGCGTCGGAAATTAGGTTAATGTATGCCAAATTTTAGTGAGATATTAATGGTGACAAAGGCTTTGGCCATTATGTGGTCATTGGCTCCTTAAATCCTATAGTGAGTTAATTCATAGGTAGGACATATGAAAGGAAATAAGCCGTTATAATGACAGAGTATTTTACAGGTTTAAACGTAAAAGTAATGATTAAATCTAAAAATTTCTTTGATTTAGATATTTCAATTAAAAAAATCAGGCAGTAAAAGGCTCTTTTTACTTTTAAAAATTAAGCATATGCCAAACTAGGGTTCCAAAACATACATTTTTTGAAAACTTGACAAAAACCTTCGCACAGAAAAATTGACATATACGAGACTCTTTCTTGGATTCTGTTGTATATGACTTTTGGTTAATCTTTAATCTTTATATACATAACGGATCTATTATATCTGTCGCTGCTTCTCCGTCCCCAATTTCCAATTCACACGTTAAGCCTCTTCCAAATCTCTTGCAGTCATTGATTCATCGATGCCATCCCGCCAACCTCTTTGTGGCCGTCCTCTCTTTCTTTTCTAAGGGGAATATACGCACTAGTTTTCGGGGCCCCCTGTTTTCTGCTATCCTCTTTACATTTCTAAACCATGCAAATTACCTTCTCTCTGTCCCCTCCCATACACTCTTATCCATTTCCATTTGATTAAAAAATTGTTCATTTCTGACCCTTTGCAATCTCGATTTATCGCAGCCTCGTCGTAAATGGTGCATTTCCATTGTCATTATTTTTTTTTATTATTAGCTTTGATCACATCCCATACCTCTGAACCGTCGAGTGTAACGCTCTGAGCAATGCTTTTATAAATGTGTTTCTTTGTTTCTCTCGTGATTCTATTTTGCCACAGAAAAGAGTGTAAGGCCCGTACACAGCTCTGGCTTTATTATTCTTTCCCTGATTTCATCCTCGCTATCACCTTTCTTCGACCCTAGATATTCCCAAGTTTGTATCCCTTTGATTTTGCTGTTTTCTAATCCAAGGTCGCAAATATCGTATTTGCCTACCACTAGATATTCACATTTTGTAATTCTCATTGTTGAGCCTGCTGCCTCATATTCCTCCTGCAGTTCTCTTAGCGGTTATAATATCGTGTTCGATATTCTATCTTTAATCCTAATAACATTATAACTTTGAACCTATTATTATAAATTCACCAAGTGTAATTTCGCTAAGAATAAACATAGAATATGATAACGCTGATATAGTGGTTCTACGTCGGGCCAGATCTGACCTGGACAGTATGACGTACTATGCACTACCTCCACATGACTAAATATTACTTTTATACCATGAAGACTTGTACGTTTACTGGTTTTCGTGTGCAAATGTGTAAACGGCGGAATGTCCCGACTGAAGATGATCCTTCAATCTTCCACAACTAATGGCTCTAGCAATGTTTGTGGAATGGCATAAATACCTTATGTACGGCTCTCCATTTTCGTATTTAATTCCTTGCTGCCTAATTGTCCCTTTACAAAATTTACATTTTATGTTATTCAAATTAATTACTATTTTTAACAGCTAAACAAAGTCTTACAGTCATACATATCTCTATTAACATTATTCAGATTCACTTTCCGATTGAGATTTATAAACAACTAGAGTTATCCGGCGCGCGTTACAGGGCCCAAAATCATAATTTTATAATAAAAAATAGAAAATTATTAATTAATTTTCTAATAAGAAAAGTAAACCAAACATCTAAATAATAATATTTCATTTACTGCAATGCTAAAGGATAACAATGTTTTTGTCGTCATTTCGTTAGGCGTATAAACAAATAAATTTTTAGTTGTCCCAACACGTGAGCACGCAATATAGTCTATAACGGTCCGCGAGACAAGCATGAATGTTCCAAATTTAATGTAGGAATGCTCAATGATTGTCCTTGTTCCTTGTTTGTGTTTATTGCAAAAGCAAGACGCAAAGGAAATTGTAGTCAGAGGTGTCTACCCCATTCCGACGTCCGGTTCTGTTTGATGCCAGGCATCAGGGGGCTTTCTGTTAACATCTCTACTTCATTTAAAGCTAAATACTGTAGACATTTTTTCTTTTTCATAAGACTGCTACATAAAATTACAAAAAAGATTTGTTTGTTGTCGTTAAAAATGAGGGAAACAGAAAATATACGAAGTTCGTTTCGGAATATAGGAAACTATTCGCTCAGTGAAAGTTTGTTTCGGAATATGGGGAACTATTTTCTCCGTGGAAAATTCAATTAACAAAATCACTACTATTATGAAGTCACACATAAATAATTTTCTTTAGCGACGAAAGATAATTAAATTTTGATGAAGTTTCAAACTATTGAAAGGGTTTGGTAATTCCTCAAATATCTTGATATAACATCGAATAGTGTATTTACACACATACATGAATATTTGATACATTTTCACAATTAAGTCTGAAGAGCAATGACCCTTCAGGCATAAGAATGTTATAGTTTTGGAAGTATACATCCTTTAGTAAACAAAATTCTTGTTAACACATGGCATTGTAACTGCTTGACAAGGAATTTCAGTTTTATTTTTGTTTTGCAGGTTGTTACAACTGTGGTAAGAAGTTGGGAAACATACCGAAGAAAGTTCTGTTTAAGAATAGCCCTGTACAGCCTTGAACCACCGAAATTAGTTGACTATAGTTTATCCTTCATACCTCTTTAACAATGGCTACTTTGTGTCAAGTGAGTAGAATGTTGTGTGTTCTTTATCTATTTTTAATAATTACCTCTATGAATCAATGTTTATGTATTAGTTTTATGACATTATGAATACTCAAATACCATATGAATAATATTTTAATGCTCTTTTTATTGCAATGAAAATTTAACCCTTGCATCTCTAAAAACACTTCGTTTCCACAACGCGTTCCAACTCCAGTGGCATAACCGTAAACTAATATATGCTTAACTCTCTTTTCCCTTCTAAGTTTACCTACCATAAAATAATTATTTATAGACAAGATCACCAATTCACTAGCTGCATGTTTAGAATACTTGAATTATTTTTTTCATCTAAACTACGTATCTGTTTGACGATTTAATTTCGTTTATTAACCTATTTTAACTTTCTTTTTTAAGCAAAGAAATCAATATACTGTAAATATCACAACAAGAATTAAATTTTAACAACAGTAATGCTAAAAACTGTATAAAACAAATGTGGCGCATTGTTTAGTTTAAATAAATAAAACCTCTATACCACAAAAAACGTTTTCTTTTATTACATTATGTACATTTCAATTGCGTAGCAATCATCCACAGAGGTAATTTACAATAAAAATAAAGACTGAGGATGATTGCTATGCAATTGAAATGTACATAAGGTTTTATATAAAAGAAAAAGTCTTTTGTAGTATAGAGGTTTCATTTATTTAAATAATTAATGTTGATGTTTGGAGTAGTAGTTTTAATAACACAATTATAATACAATTTTAACCCTACCAATTAATATATATTTGGTTGATTACGACAGTTTATAAAAAATCTAAAATAGCCTTTATTTAAATCTTATTTGAAGGGTTTAACCTATATCTGAAACAACCTTTATTTAGTTTTGAAATATTTTAAAAATTCTAAACAAGATTTCTCTTCATTAGCTAAATATGTATTCATTTGATTGCATTGTGCCTCGATCGTAGCCGGCCAATTCCGAAGTCAGGGTTGGACGTAACACCCTCAAAATCCTTCGAGTTATTGTTTGACGTTTGATATTTTTTTTAAATTTTAACTCGCCTTTGTCACTCCCGCACATCCATACCTACGTAGTACGGACCAGTCCATTTCCGTTGCCAGTGCTGGACTCAGCGTCTTCGAAAACTACAAGGAATTTTTAGAATTTTTCAAATAACTGCATTTTATGCACCCCATACGCAATTTTTGAGAAATGGTTCGACCGCTATATATAGAGAGGGATTTAACAATTTTGGGGTAATCACATATACCTAAATGGTGGTATATAACAATTGTTTCTGGTATTCTTTTAACACAATGCAAAAAACCACATCCCGATTCGAGTTCTTTGTTAAACATTTTGAATCTTTTCCTGATTTCCCTTAAATGAACTGTTAAAGACAAGTAGTTTGGATTACTAGACTGACCACTTGGATGTTTACCTTGTGCGGCGCAATACAGTTTATTTTATGTGTCCTTGCTAAAGCATCTCTTGGAATTAGTTCCTATAGTTATTGCACCCATTCAATCTTGTACGGTGTCGTTCTGGTTTTAGAATTTGTTACCTCCTTATTATTTATAACAAATTATTTATTATAGTAAAGTTTATATTATTTATTACAGTTGTTTTATTCCAAAAGATGTCTAACATTCATTTTGAATTAAGTAGCACCCGTGTCTTGATATTTAAGAAAATCATCAAATTTCTACTATTATTAAATATTAAATTTAAAGCTTATTAACAAAGAAAGTATTCAAAAGAATGCATAAAGTGAATTAATTTTTAATTAAAACATGGCGAGCCCTTATGTGGTGAGTCGGTAAATATGTCCAAAATAGTTTTTTAATTGAATTTTATAGTCCATTACGTTCGGTGAATCTTATTAATCACTTAAACAATAGTTTATGACTATCCGAACTTTAAATTTTGTAAATTTGTTTAAAAATTACTGAGACAGAACGTTTTCGATCGCTATGTGCGATTTTTTTACTGTTTATAATAAACTAATTTCGAAGGGACCGCAATATAATTTTTTTTACCCCAAAACAAGCAGTTTTATTTCGTAAATTACTGTGATATTCATGCGTTAATAAATATAACAGTTCTAAAATTGATTATCAAGCCACACAATCATCTAATCAAAATGGAAATAAAAACTAAACTGCGTTGGAACTTCAAAGTGTTCTTTTCATAAACTTGAGATTTAAAACTTGAGAGCTCCCCCCCAAAAAAGTATTAAAGTACATAAATGCAATATGGAAGTATTAAAGAAACTAAACTAAGAGTGTTTACCTGAAAAAATGTTTATAATTATTTTTTAGTCACAGTATCTTACAGTTGTAAGGCGATTGCCTAAGCAAGTTTAAACTTGTAAAGTCTCCAGGCTAGAAAGCTATTCAAAGTTAGAGGTATTTTTGTCTTTATTATTATTTGATGACTTTAAACTTTTTTTTAACGTATTCCAATACCAAACCTCCACTCCTCTCGGTCCATCCATAGGTTCCTTCTAATTGTTTGTTTCCCCCACTAAGGTGAGGTTTCGAACTTTTTTAAATTTGTCTATACAATCAAGTTGTTTGGTTCTATCGTCTACTATTGTATGTTTTACTATCACGGTTCCTCTTCTTCTTCTGTTAGTCATTCTGTCTAATTTTGAATTTTCAGCCGCTCATCCCTAGAAATCCTTTTCTGCTGTCGGTAACTTAAAAAAAAAAAATTCCCTCTGCTACACCTCACTTCTGTAAGAGATTATACTTTTGATAATTATATTATATATCCTGTGTTTGTTTTTATTTAATATAGATTGTTCCCAAAGGATACTATTAAGAAAGGTAATTGCATTCCTTCCTTTGTTTCTTTTTTCTATCATCTCGTTTACATTTTATTTTAATCGCCATAGACAGGTATGTATCAGGTATATGTACAGGTATATGTATCAGAATGGCGAACTATTTTTCCATCTTCCAACGTCAGGTCCTGTTGTTTTAAACCATAATTTTCTCGTCTTTAATCCCAGTCTCCATTTTTCATATTCCTAGACTAACTTTCATGTCTTGTATTCAATATCTTCGTATCCTATTATCAACTCATAAAACCTATTTATAAATAATACAATATGAATACCTATGAATACAATATTTAAAGATTACGAGTATGTAAATACAGCTAAAAATTGTCAGGTAATGTACTATGATTTTATTGTTGTCTAAATTATTGTGTATTAACTAAATCGATTTATGTTAGTCGAAATATTTGTGTGTGGTGTTCAAAGTTGCTTTATCTTTTTGTTGCTTAATTACTATTTTGATAAGATTAAGTTCTAAGAATGTTTAAAATTTTAATTATATCTTCAATTTTTTAAAATTATTTAATCACACTTAGAGCTTAATTTAAATTAAGTATTAACTAACCAATTGTGTTTTACTTTGAAGTCGAAAATTTCCTGGCACAGATATGTAAAAGTATTTGGAAAAATACAAACTCTTTATGTTAAAATATTTCGATATAAAAAACTGTTCTTCCTTTTATTTTCATTGATTCATAAATAACGATATTTAGTCAAAAATCGTTTTAAAAATTTTGTCGGATAAACTAGCCAACTTCTATATTAGAGAAGTGTAAATTTCTGAGACTGCAAGATAGCTTGATTTTCATGATGAAAGATAAACAATATGGTTTCCGTGATTAAGCTAGCATCTTTCTTTATAGTAGGCTATATCTCTGCCATAGTATGTCCCTAACACGACTATCGTGTTTTGTTCCACAGAAAAACACATGTTGCACAATGCTTTTATAATTTGGCATTAGAGTAGGACCTGTATTTAAACTATCTATCCACGAATTTGCCATTTTTCCAGTAAATGTAAACAACCTCATTCTTGCGACGATCATTGTTGCCCATTAACAGTATCGTGACACTGCAAATTATTTTATTGTAATATTACAGCAGCTTCAAAGCCCACTCGTTTTGTTGTATTTAGTCATTGTTGCAATTTATTCAGTAATACTGACATTCTTGTAGATAGTTCAGGAAAAAATGGCTAGCCATGTTGCGTATCAAATTTGTATTAATAAGAATATTTATTAATGACCATTGATCGGAATTTTCGATTCTTCTTGTCATTATCTTTTTAACCAAGTTTACAAAACAATGTTAATCTTTCTTGAAAATCTCTTCCTTCATCTGAAATTCAGTACGATTTCTATTGCTTACGCAGCTGCTGTAATTGTTATTTAAATAAAATAATTGAGGAAATAGACAAGATTAAGTTTGGGGCACTATATCCCTTTTTGGAATATAAGGAAGGCGCCTCCTGAACAACACCTCTCTATCAGGTTCTCTAAGAAGTAACCATTTATGAAATATGAAAGAAATGAGGTTAATTGAATAACGCTAGCCTTAAGGAAGGATTATGTGGTTCCCAGGTCGGTTACCTGAAGTGAGCCTCCTCCCAGTTGGAGTCAGAGAGAGGTCCTACACCAGTAGTTTATACAGATTTTACTTGTAACTCTCCCATATTTACCTAACCACATTCTGTAAAATAAACATGCTACGGTGCAGAAATTTATTTTAATTTAAAGTGCGTTAAAACTCTGAAAACAGATTTATTTAAAAAAAATTATTGAGATAATAGTAGAATATTCCATTCTTATAAATATCTGTTGTTTCTATTAAAAAAGGAGCTGAACGATTTGTTGTTTTACGGTTATAGCATTGCTAAAATTTCTATCTGTGTTTTTCGTGATATTGGAAAATTCAACATTTTAACTATGAAATTAATATATTAAACTACCGTATAGTATCGAAACGCAATAGTAGGTTATGTTTTGTAAGTAATATTAAAGTTCCACAGTGAAAAATGTTATAACCTTCATTGTATTTAATTCCCAAACATTTCTGCACTGAAATGTATACCTAAAAAGATGATTAATTTATTTCTGACACATATATATTTCTATTAATGTAATGTATGGCTAAAAACTTAGTTAATGATGGTTTCCATTATTGTCATCTGTAAGCAGGAGTGGGTCTAGAAAAATATTTTGGGGAGGGCTGGTATGACGGGAGGAAAAGGGCATCCGCCGTCCGTAAAATATTTAGGAGATATATATAGTGTAAACTCTAAGGGTCTTCTATCTGAGGGAAATAGTTATAGGCCTACCGTAATAGATATTACGCACGCATTATTTAGCCCAATTTACCATATATTTACAATGTAAACTACTTATTTATTACATTGTGGGTGGCGCTATTCATTAATGATCACAGTATGCTATTATAGGGAATAATATGGATTTATAAACATATTCTACTAATTATTAAGTACATTTAAATCGGGGACGAACTCAGACATCGGAAATGGCATTTTAAGTTACATTTATAGTGTTATTTCATAGTTTAAAAATATTCAGTTTTCCATTATTTGGGAGGGGCTTGCGCCCCAAATCCGCCACTTTCTGTAAGTGCCGTCTGAAGAATTTTGTTCGTAATTTTACAGTAGAATGTGTACAGAAGAATTTCTTGGAAAATATTACTTTTAAACCTGTTAAATAGGAGTTTTTTATCACTTTGATTCTTATGGATTTTAAGCTTTTTTAAAATTAATATTACTGTTTGTTCTAAAAGTTGTATGAGCACCGATAATTTTATACATCATCAAGTTATGTAGTAGCCCTAATTGCAACTTAAGTGTACATCTTCGTGGACTATATAGCCATATTTGTACATTGGGTGTCATAAGTGAATAAATATTATAAAATATAGTGAGTTCAAAAAGATACATCGAGCTAAATCTTTGTCGTTTAGTTTCTCATGTTTTTATCTTTTGCACATTGTGTTTGTAATTACTTCAGACTAATATTGTTCCTTAACATTATTTACTTTCTGGAATACACAGAAAATTTATGTTTAATGTTTTCTAAACAAATCCTAAAATATGGTTAGTCAATGAAACGTTTTAGGTAAATAATATATTTACCAATGTGCATTGAGGAAGAATTAATTTTAAAATATTATTTGTTAATAAATTGTGTTTCTCGGCTAAGCGTCAGTAGAGAGAATAGTAGGTTATTAAACCTTCTCTGAATCTAATTTGTATGTTCACAGGTTGTTGGTGTTTTTTCCAGTCTACTTTTCGCCACCATTTTGGCTAGCCCGGAAGCCCCTGAAGTTTCCTATTATGAAAAAGCACCATATCCTCCTGAGTCTCCTGTGTTTACCCACTATACTCCTCCCGCGCCCTATCCCACATTGCCTCTGACTCCTCCGCCGCAGTTTGCCTATGCAGCGCCCGCTTTCTTCGAAAGATCTCGGTATTCATACATACCCGCTTTTTTTCACAGCACTTCCTATCCTCACTTTGAACATACGCCTCCTCCACTGCAGACCTCCTATCCGATCCCAGCTGGAAAACCTGTCCACGAACAGTCACCTCCTCCTCCAGTCATGTCGTATCCGTTCATCGCTGGAGGCCGAGTCCATGCTCACGCTCCGGCATACCTCCCTGCACCGAGGATGGACAGAGTATTCGCCGGATTTGTTTCACCTCTGTCGGAGAGTGGACCTGCGATACCAAGAACTGTCTATGGCCTGCCTAACCTAAGAAAGTAGAGGTGTGTATTTTTACTTTTGAGTCCTTATTACACTTCATGCAATCAGATTATTTATAAAATAATCAAAACACATAAATGCAGTACACTCTCTTTTGGTGCAAATTTGTTTTAAAAATTCAAAAATATACAAAGTGAAAAATACAAAACGTTTTGTTCAGTAAAAATTTTCTATATACTCAAAACTATAAATCACACAAACCCCGTATCAATGGAGTCAAATGATCTATAAATTAAACAAAGCTAGTAAAAGGAGTATAATATCATTTAGCGCATGCGCAGGTTGCGAAAATATTAGTAGAGATCTAGAATGAAGGATAGCTCAGTTGGCAGAAAACTGTAGCGCTATTTTGTTCTTGTACTAGCCATCCTAAATACATTAATAGAAGCACTCAATAAGTCGGGTTTAATATGTCAATATACTTCCTATCTTTTATTTCTGTTGCATGTGCTTTGGAAACGCATTCAATACCAATTGTTGGAGTATTTGTTTTTTGATACTGGAGCATAATTTCTTAATGAACATTTTTTAAAGAATCTAATAATCAATTCAGTTCCTAATGAAGAAAACATTTATTTTGTTTTGTTTTACGCTCTTGGTAGTCTGGATAAAAGAAAGAGGTGAGATAAGAAACCGTAACCTAGCTATGGCTATAACCTCACTACCTTAGGTTCACTATTTTATGTGAACAAAATTATTACCCCAACTACAAAATCTCAGCTTATTTACTACGTACTCAAATCTACAAAACTCATATAAGGTTTTCATGAATTTATATGTTATATAGGGAAATATGTTGACTAAGTGAGTATACTTAAAAGAGAAAGTAGGACAACAGACTTTAATGACATTGAAATGTTAGTTCGTAGTTAATCTGTGTTCACAGAGTACGAACATCTGAGAAATAAGAAACGTCAAGATAGCATTTTTGTTGTTGAAACAAACGTGTTAATAACATCATAAATAAATATGATGGAATGAATTAATTAATTTATTAAATTTATGACGAAACATATTTGTTTATTTTATTATCATTTTTTAGTAAATGTATTTTAATCTACTCCCATCTCATGGTTTCTAAGTTTATTTACCTTAGGCTATGGTTTCTGTAAATATTCTTTAGACTATTTCATTGTTATTACTTATTCTTATAAAAAGGTACACAATTATTAAAGTGTTTAGAAACGCCTTTACAAAATATAGGCATATTGTTTAGAGACATTAGAAGTTGAAGATTTGAAAACATTTTGTGTAAATCAGTTACGATTACATAGTTACTATATAAAGCAATATTTTATGTAAAATCAAATGTAATTTTTTGTTAAATTTTTTATTTTGTATTGTTTAAGAATAAATAGATAATAATTAATAGAGGTAGTTCAATGTTATTCTTGATAGAGGTATTTGATTTTTTAAAAATCAAATTAATTACTAATCCTCAACTCATTTTATAACTTTTCTTAATTTATAAGAAAAACACTCAAAGGTAATTCTGCATATTTTCATGAAAATTTAAAATTAGTTATTTTAAATTTAAATAATTCTGCGTTGTACAATAAATAACTCAATATAATACATTGCAAATTTAGTAGTCAAAACAAACAAACAAACAAACACACACACAAACATTACACAAATTAAATGTTATAACCTTATAAAACCAAACAAATCACTGACAAAGATTTTCAGAAGATATTTTTGGTACCCAATTCTGTTTCGTCTAGTTCAAAGCATTATATATATATATATATATATATATATATATATATATATATATATATATATATTAAAACAACATAGGTTATTCAAATACAAGAATATTTATTAATTTATATTCAAAGCTTTTCGTTGGCAAACAGTACCAACATCATCAGGAATGAAAATTACAATACCAACGAAAAACTTTGAATATAAATAATTAAATATTCTTGTATTTGAATAGCCTATGTTGTTTTAAATTATTAAACAAGAAAACGTATTATATATATATATATATATATATATATATATATATATATATATATATATATTAATTATGGTGATATGTTTTCTTGTAATATAGTAATAAATTTAAAATATTTCAAAAACAATAAATATATTCATTAAAAGTATTCTTGCTTTTGAAATATTTTTCATTTATTAATTATATATATATATATATATA
>JBAIZL010000004.1:190274731-190499731 GCA_036971475.1 Prosapia bicincta | reverse complement strand
GTGCACTTCAGGTTCATGGCGGACAAATAGACATTTCTAATGTCAGCCATTTTATGATAACAATTTGTACAAAACGAGTAAAGATATTAGGATGTAATTATTGTAAAAAGTATATTTCTGATCAAAATCAAGTTCCATTTAATATTTATCGCAATGCGAAAATTTTATTTTTCTCGTAAAATTGTAAAAAATATTTTAAATTTAATTAATTCAATAAAATCTTTTATAATCAGAGAAAATAATTAATAACTGGAAATGAAAGAGAACTAAACTTACCGAATTTCGCGTACGCTCAGCCTCCCTGTAGCTCCTCAGTTGTGTAGCGAATGTGCATCCGGTCCATATCGACGGTTTTCCACTCTAACCCTGTTGTAGAAACCACCATTTTGAGTCTTCACCGGCAACCACAGCGCTTTTGGCTGTCGTTCTGTAACACACCCTTTCATCTCTGATTCCATGTCGTGATTTTAATACATTGTATAACAATATTTTGTCAAGTTTAGTGTTCTAATTTCGAATTTATTTATAGTAATTTTAATTCCAAAATTTATAAAATGCAACTGTTTTGGTTTCTGTTAACACCTTGTTTTGAAATTTTACTTTTACAATTAACCACAGTTCAGTTAGGTCAAATTATTTAAATTCATAACGAAATACCTAGCCGACCATTTTAACTATTTCACTTATAGAAAGAAAAACCTTACGATTGTCATTAATACGTGGTCTCTCTTCGAGACCAAAATGACGCAGCCTGCAGCTTCTTCCAGTTGTCTATTCCTTAGTGCGTATAGCCACCCTCGTCGGAAATAGTCTTCAACCAATCTAAAATGCACTAACAACTCAGGAATGTCACACCACATAATGTTATCGTCGACGTCACTTCCCCAATCTCGTCCCAGCTGATGTACCTTTAAATGATTTTATATTCTTAGTTTAAATCTATCGCTATTTCTATTTTATTTTAAGAAAATAAAATTTGTCATTTTAACTTTATTTAGGGATTTTCATCCTGATGAAAATGAAATATCAATAACCTAACCATGTTGATTTTGATATTTCCCTTGCTAACCCCCTTCTGTTGCCATTCAAATGATTTATTACGTTGTTTGAATAATGGGTCTACCTTGCATACAATCTATCAGAATTATTTAAAACCATTTATTTTATAATTTGCCTAACACTGTGTGTTTCTAAAATGAAAATTTTCAAATTACTAAAATTTTAGTTAAAGGGGTGTTATAGATGTTTCCCCCCGCTGTTTTTAGACATTTTTCAACCAGTTTTTATGTACTTTCCGTGAGTTTGTTTCTATTGCACTATTGTAATACCATTATCCTACAATGTTAATATTCCATTTGTACGATGTTTGCTGTATACGATATCGAAATAATTTATTTTTTGTTTTTGTTTCAGATGTTGCTGCCTATATTCTTTGTTTTTATTTATTGTAATTTTTAATTTATAAATATAATGTTGTTATAGTACTTGAAAGAATTTAATTTTGAAAAAAACCTTGATATTTACAAATTAGTTTCAATTGACAGACATTTACAGAACATGAATTTTATAGTGACCGACAATTTTAATTTCAACAATGACATGAGGGTTGACTAGGAGAAATAATCAGGTGATTTTCCTTTGCATTTCTCATCGCAGAATAGAAGAAAATACTGCCCCGTTGAGTTTCCGATCCACAGCCTTTTGGCTCTCTGAGCTATCGCCTATGGTTGGATTCGAGATAGTCAGCTGCCGCCGCTCCCTGGGGTATTTGATTTCCTCGGTGTCACCCATATCTAGAAGGCGCTCCTGTGGTGTAGCCCCAGAAAAGGAGCCCGATACCTGGGGAGGAGACCGATAGGGGACTACCATCCTCATACTGTTGATGTTAAAAGTTTTCAAAATTAATATCTTTATAATTTTACTTAGGAATCCATTTTAACAAAGATTTGACTAAAGAAGTAAAATTTTCATTTGCAATACAAACGGAAAGGGAAAACTTGATAACATACATAAGCATACAGTACTACTAAAATTGTAGGAAACTTTTCTTGTTTTTAAAATCAATATAAAATAAAATATCTAAAAGATATTTTAAAACAAATATGGAATTGAAAGTAAAAATAATAAAAGAGTGTTTGGAGTTTAAAGAGACATCCTCCAATAGTAAACAAATGGATTTGGGTCTACAGAAATCGCAGGTACAGACCTTTAGACGTGCTTAGAATGACAAACATATAAGTTGGCGATCAGCTGTTTCTATCAGCTGAGTCAGAGACTTGTGTCGCTAAGCTATTTGGCGGCCATGTCCTTGACCAATTAACTACCTATACTGGAAAGTGTGATGTTCTTTTGTTGAAAGACGTAAAGTTCACACAATCAATGCACAAACATCACATTTGGCCTAGGTTCAAATATATATGTATGTATGTATATATATAATATAAACACAAACACACACACACAGTAAAGCGTCAACATTCCGGATCATTTGGACCAAATGATTTATCCGGTTTTTCTAACTATCTACTGCGTATTATTATTATTTCATTAACTATAATCTATTTTAATGCCTATAGTAACTTGTAAGTTTGAAAAAAATCAGAAATTATTACAAAATAGACGTCAGAAGGCATAACAAAACAAAAGAACTTAGTGAAAATGACATGTAGGGAAAAATTAACGGTAACAGATGAGTGGCGATGTTGCCTATGAAAAATTGCCATTAATGATAAATAATAATATTAAAAGCATATTATATGACATAATAGCTAAAAATTAATTTTAATAATAAATTTTATTATTTTCCTGATCGGTTTTAATACGCATTATTGGTTAGAGTGCAGAACATACAAATCTAAAAAATTAGGTCATGATTAAATATACTGTATGTTGCGTTTTAAATTTAGTTATGGTGTATTTTCAGATTTGATTTCTGTTCTTTGCATTTATAATTAAAGATAATACTTAGTTTAGATATGTATTGAAGTTGCGCCGAGTGCCGTGCACGCTGAAAGCACAATCCGGATTTGCGACGCTCCGGATTTTTGACGTCCGGATTACTGACGATCTACTATATATATATATATATATACTATTTATATGTATGCTATATATATATATATATATATATATATATATACGAGTATATATATATATATATATATATATATATATATATATATATATATGTTTCAGTTATAATATATTCTAATTTAATAAAATGAAGAAATTAACCAAAAAAAGGAAGTAATGCTGTTTATGGTATTTTCTATTTCGTTTTTCTTTTATTAAAAAAAAAGGCAGCTCTGAAATTAAATCATCCTACTGAGTGTGAACATCATTTTCAAACTCATTTTGCAACGAACATGTTCAGCCCTTCACTTTTGCTTTTAGTATATAATGAGGCGGGAACCGGTCAGTATTCTTGTATTTTTTAATTCCTTAACTATAATATACAATTAATTACTCACAGCATTAGTAAAGTATTATTTTAATAAAACACAGGAAACAATGATATAACTTAATTTGATTTTGATAAAATTAATTAAATATTTCAATGTACTTTAGTATTAAGTACTCTTTAATAAGAAATAATAAGTAATAATAAAACTATATATCTTTTAGATAAAAACTTGAGATAATTTATTACATTTAGAGAAGTGGTATTTTATACAAAAATTAGGTAAAGTGAAAATAAGAATTTACCTGAAAGGCCTTAAGGAGTTTTCACACACCTTAAGGACCAACACACCTGTTGCAAAACAAGAACATTCCCCACATACACTCTCCCTCATGGTACCATTTGATTTGTCAGTTTTAGTTACTCATTGTTTTTCTTCTCTAATATTAAAGGAGATGAAACACGATGATTTTAGTCAGAAATAAAATAAACTTTCTCCTTAGCAAATCTGCATTTTTTAAAAATGTCTAGTAGCATATCAAAAGAATTCTATTAATTTAGTATATTGTTTTTCAATTCTACTCCAAAACGTTCTTTAAGATATGGGTTTGTAATCCTGAAATAGGTTACATATTTTTCACTCACACGTTCGTTTACCTTGACATTTGTTACATAAGGATTGTTCTCCGTAAGACTTGAATATTATGTGAAGCTTATAACAAATATACCGATGATTTTAAGTTCTGGAACCAGGTACTCAAAATATTATTTAAATCAAAAGTAACATCATGAATCTAATCCCAGGCTGTTTTAAACCCAGTTTTTTAGCAATACCATAAATATGTCTTTATGTGAAATCATTGCATATCTAGGGCTACCATAAATATCTCTCATTGCAAAATGTATTTTTTCATTCGAATAAATTTATTTTGAATAAACTTGTAAAATCCATCGATACAGAAAGATTAAATTTATCTGACCTGACAAAGATTTAATGATATCTGTGTTTATTTGATTTTGGTAGCAGGATAAACATCAACAAATATAACTACAGAGTTCTAAATTTATTATTAATTATTATATACAATTATTCTAATACTTTAAACGTTTCTTTCTCCTTACATCTGTAACAAAAAGTACCACACCATAAAAAAATATTAAATTCTAAAGTAAATACTCCGCAATCATTATTTATAGTATAATCAATGCAACAATGTTATATTATATTAAAGTAAGACATGTATATTATAACATAAAGTACGAGGCTTTAGAGTAAATTCAGTTAGTTGCTAAAATAATTATCTGTAGGATTAGCAAAGAAAGACACAAATAGTTTTGTAAAGTGCCGACAAAGCAGGTACATCCATTATCCTTTTCCGGGAAAGCTATAAACTGTGTGCCGGAAATTTGACAATAGAAGGGTCCAAACTTATTAGGACGGGAAAATCCACTGATCGATATAGCCTGGGAAAATAACCGTGTACCGTTAGATGGAAACTGTGGGAACTTACAAAGAACACATTGGTAGCGGGAGAGATTAGGGATTTCAATAAAAAACTAAATGATCAGGAGAAGTAGGAAGAAGTTTAAGGGAACTCGAGAAGAACGTTGACGGATTGGTGGGGACAAGGATGGAAGTGTTGTAAAAAGAATAAATTGTTAAATTAAGTAAAGAGTTTTTTATAAGTAAATTTTAAAAAAGTGCGACGTAAAAGTTATTTTTTTGAAATATAAAAGTAAGTTTTTTTGTGTGTCAAGTTTAAGCGCAGAAGGTAACCAAGGCCAAGTTCTACAAAACTATAAGTATTATTTGGATATAAGTGTAGCCAAAAGAATTTATATTTTAGTAAAGTTCAGAACAAATTTTAATTTCATTACAATTTATCAAAATTAAAAAGGTTTCACCATTTCTAATTTAAGAAGCAAAGTTCCCGTATTAGCAATCCGAGAGCAACTACAAAATTTTAATACAGAATTTATTATCTTTGTTATGTTATTTATTAGAATTCTAAAGCCTCAAAGTCCACCTTTATTGTAATGTTAGTTAAGATATCAATCCTGTCACTGCAAAATATTTAATATAAATTTGGTATAATGTGTAAAGAAATAAATGCAAGTGATGTTTAAAAATTATAAGATTGTTAATTCATTATAAACCTGAAGGTGTGACATTAAATAGGTAAGGTAAATAAATAACATTAAAATTAAATTATAATTATAACAAAAGTTAAGTTATAATATATTGCAGACATGTAAAATAATCTTAAAAAACTAACACGAAAATGAAAATTGACAATAATTAACTAAGATAAGAACAATATTACGAAAAAAGAACACTTCAGCACGCGCGCGCACACACACATACATATACATATACATATACATATACATATACATATACATATATATATATATATATATATATATATATATATATATATATATATATATATACATATATATATATATATAAGAAGAGAGACAGGGCCAGACAGAGAGATTGATACGTATATAAAATTAAATAAATTTCATAATACAGTACCGTGAGATTATTTTAGTAGAATATCATTTTAATAGGATACAGTAAAACACCTTGTCATTTTACGACAATTCACACTTGAATTCAGCAGAAGTAATATAACATTCGAAAGTTATTCAACTCACCGCCATTTATATATAGACTTACTGGACCTCTAAACTTTGGAATCACACACCGCCATTGATACTTGTAACACAGAACTGACGTTGATGTCTAAGAGCGACATGGAATCCAGAGCATACAATAAATAAAACTAACAACTACCGCATTCTACAGGATGTTGCAATCAGCTGTTTGTTTTTTTACGATTTAAAGAAATAATTTGAGAGGAACTCATTTGAATTCTTGACTGTTTATACATTGCTTTATAATTATATTAAAATGCTTCATATATATATATATAGGTTATATATAGGTGGTCACACGTAAGCTGGCGCACGACCTTGAAGGGCAATCATAGGCGGGGGAAAACCTAGAAGCAAAAAACCGTTCCACAGACATTATAATATGAGCGATAGTATTTACATTACAATAATGTAGATTTGAAAAGGCCGAAAGGCTGAAAGGCCGAAAGGCGGAAAGGCCGAAAGGCTGAAAGGCCGTAAGGCCGAAAGGCTGAAAGGCCGAAAGGCCGAAAGGCTGAAAGGCCGCTACAAATATTATATTATTTGATTTGTCATATTAACCAGATCATTTACAGAACGTTTTGAGCAAATTTACTTACATCAGTTTTATAAACGACCGCAAAGCCTGCAATTTCTTAGCGATGGCCTTAGATGTAACACACAATATGAAAACCAATGTTTTTGAGTAGTTCTAGCTTTTTTTCTAACGATACGAGCGTCAGCTTACGAGTGACCAGCTATAATAACTTCAACGGGAAGTCAATGTTTTAAAACCTGAATTTGGGATCAGTATATGACCAACGAAAATTATAGAAAATTGCAGAAAACAAAACTTTGGTGTTAATGTTTTGTGTGCCTTAAATTACAAATTATTTATCACATTTCAACCATCAAAAAATGAAATAACTAAAATATTATAATTAAGTAAAATTCTACTTATTTAAATCTTGACAAAGGTTATATTGAATTAGTAAAACCCATTTCAGAATTAAATTCCGTATAAATTATTCGCATCTCTAATTTAGAAAATGCTTTAGGTCTGATAAACAATTATTCGGTTTACGTAAAGTGTTTGTTTAGAAAATGAATTTATTAAATGCATATAAATCTGTTTAATAATGGATTGTGTACTATTTATCACCTCTCGCTTGTTGAGACTCAACCTTTTATTTAATACCCAATATTAAATTATTAAACTAATGTAATTAATTATACATTTTTTATTAGTGTTAAATCATTGTTGTGTCAATATTTTAAACCGGAAGTTATTTTTTCGTTTTGCCGATATCTAGTGATACAGTCGAATGAAACATTTAGACCGGTCCAAATAATAAATCGGAATAAGTTTATTAGAAAAACTTGTATATTGCTGTATTAATAGCATTTAAATTTTAGTGGGTATTATAGTCAACTAAATAAATATATGATGAGTAAGAATTTCGTTTCGTAAATTGTTCATATACTCGTTTGTTTATAGTCGTTATATGTAAAGTTTCGGGAGAGCAATGTTCCCTAAGGATACCGACCAACCTTATTAATCCGAACACAGCTTTGCCTGGCACCTAACCACTTATTGTTTTCTGCAAAATTAAAGTTTATTTTAATTATTCTCAAAAATATCAATAGAGTCACAGTTTGAAGGGAGAATATAAAATATCGAAAAATGATAGCAAACACGAAACAAGTATATCAAGAAATCTAAACTTTTGTTTATGTGAACTATCAATATTATTCAGTTACTACAATTAATAATAAGCTCTATACAGTTCATTTCTTAATAAAATTGTTACGTGTTTAGAATCATTTAAAAAATTTTGCTCCTTTCAACGAAACTATAGCTTTGTTGACTTGAAATAAATTTAAAAACTTCAATTTGACGCAATAGGTGATTATTTGCAGCAATGCGGAGCGAGGATGATTAACACAAGATTATAAAGTTTTGTTGCGGGCAGCTGAGGGTATAGGGCTGTTCCGATACTTTACCGGTAAGAAATAAATAACAATTAATAAACCAGTTTTGCTAAACGAAAGTTAAATAGAAGAAATTTATGAAACAATGATGTTACCATTAGTTTGAAATTATGACCTATTATTCACCAATTTAACGTTATTCTTCAAGTCAATGTTTATCGTATATGTTTAACACTACAAACATTGTTAAAAAGTCAGGCCAATTGGAAGATTAAAGCTTAGCACTTTAACAAATATAAAGAAACCATGAGGAAGTTGACAAAAAGTTACTCTATTTTGTAGAAAAGTAAAAAAGAAAACATTGACCGTGTTATTCCTATTCAAAGAAAGACCATTGAGTTTAAGAGTAAATAGGATTTTACGCACCTTCTACTATTATACAGTTCAAAAAAAAATAAATCCCATCAGTTAACTAATGAAGGAATAAAACATTAAGAAAAATGTCATATCTAGTAGATGATGTTATTATTTGTTTACTTCTAATTTATTATTAAATAAAATAATAATTATACAATCAGAACAAGCACTTAAGTAATGATTGTAGTCAATACTTCTTACGATATGAAAAACAAAGAAAATGTCTAAATCTTTGACTGGCGGTCTAAATAAGTTAAAGAGATAAAATTTTTAAAGCAATTGGTTTCCAAGCAATTAGCTACCCCTTCATTACAACAATTTTACAAATGCACAGTGTGTAAGAGTTACACCTTTAGTTAATGATATTTGTGACGTTTTGCAGTATTAAAGTTTTACTTAAGATCTAATTACATTAATAGTGATCTTTTTATGTAGTGGAACAATGAAGTTTATTGCAATAAGAGTTCACATAACATGAATTTTGAGGTTAGAACCTTAAAAAAGTCTATTTTCCAAAATTGCTGTTTCATTGAACTCATCAATATCCAGCCGTACTGGTTGCAAAGCACGAGAAAAACCGGAATCATAAGCCGAGAGGTTATTGTTATTTTTTTTAAAAATTGGTTTAATGTTTTCGTTTATTTAACTATTCTAAGATCATTAAAATTTGACGATAAAATTCTAACAGTGATAATTAAATGTCAAGTCTCTAACATAAACAACTGCGAACCAAGCCATGTAAACATATGGAAACAAATTAATTTACCAAGATTTAAATTCTGAAAGTTGTAATGCTCTAGATTCGTTTTAAATAATTAATAAATTCGGTACTTAGTGGGATGTCAAATAATGTAAAATTTTTAACACTGAAGAACAAAATTGTTTTCAATAAATAATGTATATTAAAATAAGGCATAATAATGAGGACGGTATCTTTACAACATAAACTTCAAGCATCGAGCTTATAGTTTTAGAATAGAAATAAAATTATTGGTAAACAATATCATTTTAATCCTAGAGAATGCATTTCCAATTCAAATGGCAACAACTTAAGCTACCAGTTACTGATATAAATTTTAACGTTTTTAGACTAATTAATATGAAAATTTAATTTCACAAAACCACTTACCTTAGAAGTTTGGAACTCCGTACTCTTTTGCTGGCGTAACTGGTATGTGGTGCTGATGGTGTTGGTGGTGTTCTACTGGAGCAGGGTAGGGGTGAATCTCCTCTGGGGCAGGATAATGTTGTTCCTTTAGGGCTGGGTAATGATGATGTTCCTTTAGGGCTGGGTTATGATGCGGCTCCTTTGGGGCAGGGTAAGGAAGGGACTCTTCGAGCTCTGGGTAGTGGTGGTCCTCCTTCAGTTCTGGGTAGTGATGAGGTTCCTCCGGTTCTGGGTAATGATTATGCTCCTTTGGGGCTGGATAGTGATGTTGCTCCTCTTGGGCTGGGTAGTGATGTTGCTTTTTTGGGGCTGGGTAGTGATGTTGCTCCTTTGGGGTTGGGTAGTGATGTTGCTCCTTTGGGGCTGGGTAGTGATGAGGCTCCTCTGGAGCAGGGTAGGGAAGAGACTCTTCGAGTTCTGGGTAGTGGTGAGACTCTTTCAGTTCTGGGTAGTGATGAGGTTCCTCCGATTCTGGGAAGTGATGAGGCTCTTCTTGGGCAGGGAAGTGATGAGGCTGCTCCTGTTCTGGGTAGTGATGATTATCCTCAGGTTCGGGGTAGTGATAAAGTTCCTTCGGTTCTGGGTAGTAATGAGGTTCCTCCTTTTCTGGGTAGTGGTGAGACCCCTCTGGGGCTGGGTAGTGATGATGTTCCTTCGGGGCTGGGTAGTGCTGTTTCTTCTTTAGAGCTGGGTAGTGGTGAGGCTCCTCTGGTGCCGGGTAGGGAAGAGACTCCTCGAGTTCTGGGTAGTGGTGAGGCTCTTTTAGTTCTGGGTAGTTATGAGGTTCCTCCGGTTCTGGGTAGTGATGAGGCTCCTCTGGGGCAGGGTAATGGGGGAGTTTTTCTAAAGCAGGATAATGGTGGAGTTCCTCAGGGGCAGGATACGGGTGAGTTTCTTTTGGAGCAGGGTAGTGGTGAGGTTCCTCTGGGAGAGAGTAACTGGAGTGAGGTGTATTTTCGAGTAACGGAGCTTCGGGCTTTGCCATGGAAGAGCCAAATGTCAGGCAGATAATGTAAATAGCCTGTAAAATACAGTAAATTTTATAGAATTATTTATACAGTTTTATAAACTGTAATTTAGTGCTCAAGTATATACAAAAATCAACAGAATAATAATTATTTTTAAATTTGACGGTTTTATACTGTTTACGGAATTCTTTCAATCATAACATCTATTAGGAAAGTATGTGTAAACTAATAAAGGAAAATGTAAGCCTTATTAATGCTACTAAAAATTGTTGTCTGTGACTTAAACAGCCATAAGTTTAACGCAACGTTTTTATTTAATAAAATACAGAGTCCCTGGAATTGAACTCTTGGCATAACTATCGACACAACAGATAGGGTAGTACAGTTTTAATACTGTAGAATGAAATGTTACAGATGCCGTTTGTATTCTTTATAGAAAGTAACTTAAATATGTATATTCAAGAGGAAGAAATGTAAGACAATTACCTTATTTCATATAATGTAAACTTCTTGCTCAAACATTTCGAAAATTATGTGAAGTTGATTCTTTAAAAGCTGAGATTCCTGTAATTATTCCTTCAGTATTTTTTTTTACTCTTGTTTTCAAACTTCAAAATTAAAACATATAAATGGCCAGGCTTACTGTAGACCAACATAGAGGGTCTTAGGCACACATGTTACCAGAGGAACATAAAATGCGAATGTTCGAAAATACAATACTTAAACTTATCAGAATTCTACAAGTAGCTACATATTGTGATATTTCAAATATTGTTGGGATTTTTAAATGTATACATTTGAATAGAAAGCTTTTGTATCTGCAGCTTTGCTTTAAAAAAATATTCAGAAAATATTGATACTAGTAAATACTGACTCTTCATTAAGAACATGTAGTTTATATTCAACAGTATAAAATAGCAGTTTGAATATATATATATTTTTTTGAAACATCCAAACTTTTGTAATATATTCTTAGGAATTCAATGGATTAAGACAATGAATATTAGTTCATGAACACCAGAACAAAATTGTTAATTGTGTTCCAATTAGGTGATGCCACGATTGTGTCCGGGCAAACTCTGCCAAAGGTTGTGACAATGTTCGTTTAAAAAGTACATACTCAATTAAAATTATTAAAAACATTACTGATTCAGGTTATTAGAAATTTCATTATTCAAAACTTAAAACAAATTAATGATTATCTCTTACGATTATGAGCAAAATGTTATGATAGTTATATTTTTTTATATCTTCATAATAGGTTACATGTTATCCCACGTTAATATTAAATGTTATTAAATTAATTAAAAGTTTTTCATAACTTAACGTAAATAAATGTATCTAAAGTAAACCATTCATACCCGTCAATTACTTCTTCTGCTGGTAACTCATTGTGTTTTTAATCTTAACTGTCCTTTTTTTAAACACATTTTATATTTATAGCAATACTAAAAATCTCAAGTTAAACTGTAGCATGTAAGGGAGAGAATATCTAAGAAATTGCAAACTTTGAATCCGTATACTAATTTTGCTGCAGGATCTAGCCAACTTTGTAACCAGAACTTGTGTAGGTTAACATTGCGATAGTCTGACATTTTATAAACATTTACAGCTATCCTTAAGTTGGATGCGGGATTTGGAGGAAAACAAGAAAGGACAATTACAATCAATCAACGATTACAAGTAAAAACCTAAAAACTCAGGTTTAGCTATATCATATCTTGGAGATTAAATTTGTAAAAACGAAGAATCTGATTGTTCACTATAAAAATTATAAAGTATATTTATTAATTAATTTTATTAAAAATATTAAGTAATTTTACTATATTACATGTCATTTTACTTGGTATTTTATTTTAGAACATTCTATACAAATAATTTAACATAAAAATAAGACTTGATTTTACCCTAACAATACAGTTTTGAATTTTTTGTAAATTTAAAGAAAATTTTGAATTTTAATATCAAAGTCAGTTTTATAAACGTTTTTGAGCAAGAAGTTTAAAACTGTTTGCAAGTTACTACATTAACTTTTAACTATTCGAAAGCGAAATTAATTTAAAAAAATATTAAATGAAGGAGAATAAAAGTAAATTACCGTAGAAACTTTGGCTGCAAATTTGAATATCACCTGATTTAAATTGTAGGATAGCATTGGGCATTGTTATCAATCGCATTTATAGTAAACTTGGATATTAAATACGTGTTACAAAAAGTATGTATTTAGTGCTTTCAACTAATTACGTATTTTTTAATAAATTGATAAAAGTTTTTTGAAATATTTTATTTGTATTATAACCAAATTTATTTGTTTTATCCTCACGTACTAAACTTAATGTATTCTAAAATATTGTACTAAAATTAATGGGAGTTAAGTGCAAATAAATCTGTAAAAGGCTTTTAAATATAGTTTTACTTTTATAAAATAACATTATTAATATTATAATAATTTGATTTAAACTCTTATAAAAGTTAAAATATAATGATGTATATCTATTACAAGGCTTTGTACTGAATACAGATTACAACATTTACGAAGTAACCAAAGTTCTACTTACTGAGTACATTTTGGAGTGTTGTGATGTCGTTTGAGACTACAGTTCCATGAATGACACAAAATGTAACACTTGCGACCCTTTATATATATGCCACTAGCCATACCAACCCTCCAGCCAACTTTTCTTTTTACAGTAATCTTGTTTGTAACGTACTTAAAAATTATTGGCAAATACGTTATGTAACAAGTGGTCATATGGAGGTTTACATCTCAGAATAAAGCATGTGTAAAACTTTGTCTCAGGTTTCAAGTTATTGAGGCTATATTTAATTTAAACGGGGAAAGGTTAATCACTGATAAACATTGAAGATGTGAGCTTGTATAGGCCTTATATGATTTGCCTTATGAGAGTTCCAGTTTGGATTTTGAGTTGAAGAAATAATAACAGGAACTCAAAATAATTAATCACTTTTACATTAGTTAATGACTATCCGAACCTTAATTTTGTAAATTTTTAAAAACTTACAGTTTTGATGCCTGTATGTTTTCTGTTACTCAAAATAATAACAGAAATGCATTTGTTTTATCAGTCGCGTTTCAGTAACAAAGTCGTTATCCTCAGTGAGTACATTTTTAATGCGAAAAAGTCTTCATTAACATTACGTTCAGTGTGTTCATCTACGAATTATTTGAGTAGAACACGCTTAACGTAATGTAAATAACAGTCCATTAGGATGATAATTTCCTTATTGAAACTTGTTTGTTGAATAAAGTATTTACCGTAAATTAGTGTTCGTTGTATTACTCTAATTAATGATATTACTGTCAAAAAATTGAAAATGTAATATTGATTTTCGTTCAACACGAGATTTCTGCTGTTCAACAACCAACTTAATTTTGCTACCATCAGCTTCAGTAAAAACTCATTGATGTTACTTATATGGATTAGGCCACATTAGTAGGCTACAAAGAAGCATACTATGGAACTTGAACTTTGTGACGTCGATTAATTTAAACTTATATAGTAACAACCACTCCTTTAAAACATTGTTGCATGAAATCTGTACCTTAATATAAGAACAACAAATGTCCAAAAAAAGAGCAATTAAAAATTACATAAAAATCTTTTAAATTTATTTTACTTCCTCAACAGTTGAAATCGATATGATTTAATTGAAGATATCGATATCTTCGTATAATGAAAGATAGTTATAAAGCCACCTTTATAACTATCATCTAAAGTCTTTATAATCAAGAGTTAATTTTAAATTTTTTTTTCATTTTTTCCCTTTTTAATTTTATTTTGAAAAATTGTATCATAATGTTATGGACTTGGTGTATCTCCTTTCACCACATTGTTTATTATTCCACTTGAAAGTTTAAAAAATTGTGATGATGACTATGTAACCACCGTAACTCAATTTTACCAAAAATGGAGATGTTTCTATTCTATTAGGGTACAAAATAAATATTGATAATAATTTTTCAATATAGTTTAAACATTAAAATCTGATTAACTTTTTTATAATTACGAGCATTTCAATAAATAAGTGATTATTGTCAGAGATTTGCAAAAAGGGGATCATTAAACGTTTCAAACAAAATTTTTAGGTACGATACTTTGAGGTGAAACGTTTATATTGCACAAGTGTTTCACAAGCTAGACGTGAATAGTTCTTGATATTGCTGATAATGTCTGATAGCAAAAGGCTACAAGCACTGTGTGCAATATATTCCTGTAAGAAGAAGATAAAGAAGGTTGGATTGGATTAGATAGAGGATAAGGGATGCAAATAACGATATGGCATTGCGATGGCAGGGTGGTTAAACTGCGTGCACTCAAGTCAGACGAAGAGAGGCGTGTCCTTCTGAAGGTTTAAAGTACAGATTTAACCAAAATATTTGTTGGTATTGTCTTCTACATCTTTATACATTTTAATTATATTGCACGCAGTAGAGTTTTAGCACTGATTCTTGCAAAAACTGTAACTAAGAGGTTTTACAATTGTAAATGTTTGAATGGCCAGAATTGGCATGTAAGGTAAACAAGTGATACAAAGGCAAGTTTTACGTTAAATTTACGTCTAGTTATAATTTACTTATGACTATAATGTACATAAATGTTTTAAACAATAAATTAAAAATGAGCTTAAAATTTATTTATATTATATAATTATTGTACATGATATTGTTTCCCCATTTCATGTAGTTGATGCATCTTTTATTCCCTTTTATCAATTCCTTCTATGAGTCTACACTCTCTTTATATATTTCTTGTTCAAATTTCCATCGTTAATAAAATAATTGTTATTCATCCACTCAAATTCAAATACATTTTTTTAAACTTGTAGCGGATGACACTCGATGTTAATAGAGTATTTTCAAAAATAAATATTTATGTAATTGAATAATGAATTAATTTTAGTTTTATATAGGAGAAAAACTTTCACAAAAGGGGCAAGGTATGCAATATAGTTATTTTATCCCATTTAGCTTAATATAAGTTGTAACATATGATTTCATAAAACGTCTGTTTTTATGTTATAGGTTATGTGATAAAACAGCTGTTTTGAAGTATAGGTTTCTACTTTATTTGTAATAATTGTAATTATTCAATAAAAAGTAACTAAAACAAACTTTTTTAAAACTAAAGTAGGAATTGACTTTAAAAAGTTATGATTGTATTAGTTGTTTCAATTTTAATTTTATAATCATCCATTGTTGAAAATATTTTAAAAAAATGCTTTTAAAAACAGATATACTTAGACAAGCACAAATGATAAAGATACAGCGTTGCTCAAATATTTTTAAAAAATGAAAAAAAACATGAGGAATTTATCCCATGTCAGTAAATAAGATGGATGATTTAAGACTTCGGCATTTTAGAAACAAAACTTTCAAACTTTTCATCACCTTTTTTCTTTAAAAAATATATTTGATTTTCTAAGGTTGATATTGCACTTTTCAATAAAAACATAACTTATTAGATGGAAGATACCTTGGTCACCTTTATTTTTACAGAGTCAGAGCAAACAAACTATAATAAATTAAATACAGTGGCAGATATACGATGTTACAACAATGGTAATTTGGTATCCCTTGTGAAATAGTAATGTCACTCGAATCTGCTCTAACAGTCAACTGTCATTTTGTACAGTGATTCAGTACGTAGGATGAAGTGCACTAAGTGACTGTCGTAGTTGTGTGTAATGGGCAGTAAGAAAAACCGTTGCTCAAATATATGAAACTTGTGTGTTCAAAATGAAAATAACTTCTAGAAATAGAAAGCAATATTGCTCTTAGTGTCGAACTATTTCTTCATGACCTCTCGAACATGTTGAGTAAATCATTTGCACTTATTTCTGAATTGATAACTTCTTTACGCGCGGTGAATAAAACATGAGATTAAATCATTGTTTTCGCGTCACGCTATTTCTGAAACGCATACCTTACAGCATATATTCTCGTCAGATTACGCTGAGTCAAATCAAAGTGAATCGAATGATAACATATGATTTCACGTAACAGCTGATTTTAAGTTATAGGTTATGTTGTAGTCCAGCCGATTTACACGTATATTAAAAGGTTTTGATCAGTTAATAAACATATTAATAAATAATTTAAATTTTTATAAATTTCAATACAAATAATTCAATATTACTATAATAATAAGTTAGGTTATATATTTTTAACCCAATGTTTAAAAGGAAAACATTTTAGGCCAGGCTTATACTTTTTAAAACAATGATTTGAATTGAACGTAAGAAAAATTGTATTCAGTAAACATCCAATAAATGTTTTTGAAACCACTTCATCATTTTTTATTATAAAATAAGCACGAACCCGGAAAAACGTTTTTCCTACCAAGGATTATTGATTTTTTAATTTTTCTTTGTCTCTTTGTTCACTTAGAATCAGTTGGCACCTGTCTCAACTTTGTGAAAATTTGGCATTCCATCCCAATGGCTCCTACAGTTCCCAGATATCCTTAAGGAACTAACCACGGATCCAGAAAACATGTTTTTCGCAAAAGGATTTTTATTTTAAAAATTTGTTGGAGGTTTTCGGCCACGAGAAATCGATTTGCACCTGTCTCAACCTTGGGAAAATTCAGGATTCCTCCCTAATTGCTCCTAGAGCTACCACCAATTGACATTTTTTTTCGCCCAAGGATTTTTATTTTTTCTTAGGTTTTTGGCAATGAAAAATCGATAAACACCGGTCTTAACCTTGAGAAATACGGGATTCTACGCAGCGGCTCCTAGAGTTCCTACCCCGGACAAGCTTTTTTTTCGTTCAAGGATTTTTGTTTTTTTTTGATGTTTTTGGGGATTTTTGGCCACGAAAGATAGATTGGGACCGGTCTCATGCTTGGGAAAACTCAGGATTCCAGTGGTTCCTAGAGTCCACGTGTTATCCTTGGGGCACTCTATTTTACCGCTACCAACCCACACACATCCGCAACCAAGTATGGAAACATCCGTTCTAGCGCTCCTCCAATGCTAACAGACAACCCGAACTTATAGAAGTTGATATATATGATATAATATATTGTGTATTAAAATGGTTTATATTGTGTATATACGAGATACATTTTTGTATTTCACATAATTAACTTACCATAAATGTACTGTCTTATCCGAGAGAAGCTCGGTTTCCCGGTACTTTTATTATTAACTACAATAAATATTAGTCTTTATTAAAATATATTCCTCAAATAAAGATGTAACAATTGAAAGGAAAATGTATTAAATTCATATTTTCGGTGATTTTCGTCGAACAATTTGCGAAACTATTAGCTCCATTTTGTTATTAATTTTGTTGGGACTACCCCGACCAGAACCAAATCTTTTTTCTACCCTAATAACCTACACTTGTTTTATGAAAAGAAACTCTCTTCAAGTTATCCTGAACCTCTGTTTAATATTTTAATCATTTTTTATCATATTATGACTTATTACATATTTAAACTTTCCTCCATTCGCTTTTCATGTATTATCCCGCAGAAAGTTTGTGGTAGGCAAATTCATCTTTCATTTCCCTTCCATCATATACGAAAATAAACAAATTACAGTTTCATTTATCTTAATGGTTCATATTTTATAAGGGTATTGATCAGACACCTCTTTTTACCCCTATTGAGAGAAGGTCTACATCAGGCAATAGTACAGAGCTACGCGATGCCTAACCTCACTCTATTCCAATTCCAGAGTGCCACACTTCCTTTCCCTAATACTGTTTGATTCTATCCTCTTTCCTCAGCCTTTTCCGTACGAGGAGTGTAACTAGAGACATCTCTTTATGACCCCGATAGAGAGTAGGCGTTCTTCAGGAACGTGACTCTGCACCTGTTTTCCCCAAAGGATTTTACAAGGGGTCTCATGTTTCTACCTCAATATATTCAGAATACTTTGCCATACTTTGCACGCGATAACAGTCATTCTGGATGATCGTTTCAAATCTTCCACTGCCCTCAATGTTTTATTAACGAAATTCCCCTTTATATTTCCCCTTATTACAGTGTCTCCACTGTATTCTTTGCTCTGCCGCAAAGACAAGTTTTCATCATTTACAAAGGTTGTCTCCACACATGCGTCTCAAATCCACACAGGTAACAATAGAAATCCTCGTTTATCTTTTTATACTAAATCCTTAGTCGTAAGTACTTTATGTAATCCGTAAGATATCCTTACCTCTCATCTAGTCATAAGATTCTTTAATTGTAAGTCTTTAGTCATTATTAATTGTAAGTTATTTAAATGCTAGCCTTTAAGTCACTCTGTAACTCTCTTCTGTTTGTAAATTCAACGCAAATATTTACTTTAGGTTGAATATATGCGAAATGTTTATCTCCAGGAGTTGAATAAACGATGTCCCCAGGATAAAAATGCCTGTCTTCTTTATCCAACCAGTGAATGTCCTGTCTATGCAGAAACTCCTCCTTAGATTCAGTCCGCATAACAAAAGCCTACTCACTTATTCCTACACCGAGACAGAAGATGCATGACCTCTGGGGCCAGCAAATCCCTCATTCTGTAAACGACTGATATTTTACACTAAAATTTGTATGATTGCTTGAAATCAGTTTTTGTCATGCAACTTTCATCAACCACAAGTGTTCCAAGCTCTATGTTTAACTTCGTTATCTATATTTCACAATGTATACCTTGGTTTTGTTTATATAAACGTGGTAGCCACCATTTGCTAATTATATATTACTCTTATTCACCTGCAACAGCGTGTTACATAAAACTCTTATTTCTCTAACACTGTCAAACTGACAGCATATACTCTTCCTCAATCTATCTGTGTCTCTGAGAAAACTCTGTGTATTTCGTTTTTAAAACTATTTTTCGGAAAATACTTTTTCCGTCGATCTCACTCCTCCGCAAACAAAATCTATTTCTACCACGTAAGCTAAACATTACAATAAAAAAATTAAAAAAATAGATTTACGTTCTTGTACAGGTTCACGTTTTTAGTACCTATACATTTTTTTAAAATCATCTATTTAAAAAAAATATATTATGTTACACATGAACAGGTTTCATAAATTCAAACCTTATTGAAATAAATAAGTGATAGATTAAGAAGTTAATAATTAAAATATTAATAGTACTTAATAAACAGTTTTATTAAAAACTAGCGTTACCCGGCCTGCGTATCACCCGAATTTTATCACCCATAATTTTATAATGGAAAATAGAAAACTATTATTTAATTTTCCAATAAGAAAAGCAAATAAAAAATCTAAATATATTTCATTTACTGCAATGTTTTTCGTCATTTCATTAGGCCTATAAACATACAAAGTTTAACGTGTCCCAACGCGTGAGCACGCAACATATAATTGTCCTTGAGATAAGCACGAATGATTGAAACTCTATCCAGCAATTGCAATGATTGTCTTTGTGCCATGTTTATAGCAACAAAACAAGCTTTGGTGGATTCAAATTTCCCAAGAGTATTATCTTCGATCCTACTTTCAATGTCAATAAGTGGCATGGTAATAATTGTATAGAATTTAGCAATTTTAAACAATTTAAAATAATTTATAATGTATTTTTATTTTTACATTATGTTTATATTTTTTTTTAAGTAACGCTAGTATAGATATACATTTTAACATTAGAACTATGGAAGACTGTAAATTGAACCATCCTAAACCTCTGGGGCGGAGCCCTGTGGATAGATCTAAACTTTACACGAACTATTCTGGAAATATGTTAAACAATCCCTCCAAATTTCATTAAATTCTGTTCACCGGTTTAGACGTCCATAATATGTATCTTACATATTATATATGTATTCTTGTGTATTAATAAAGAACATAAGTCAAAATACAAATACAAGAATTATAATTGAATTTACAATTCAAAGCTTTTCGTTGGCTAACAGTACCAACATCATCAGGAATATTAAATCAGGAGTATTAATAATATTATTAATATGCATGAAAAAAACGGTGTATATATATATTAGAATGTGATTATTGTAATAAAGTTTATATAGGATAAACTAAGAAAAAACTTAAAGATAGATATAAAGAGCATTTTAATGCATATAAAATCCAGAAATTTATAAATCAAATTTTGCTAGTCATTGTATTAATAATAATCACTTATTTCCTAATATAGATAATATGATACTTGTAAAAGAAATTAACAAAGGCCTGAGAATGAATATTTATGAAGCTTTAGAAATACATAAATATAATGCTAATAATGCGTTGATAAATGAACAAATACAAGTAAAATCTAAATTTGATAATATATTCAGTGTTTGTAATGTTAGGGCAGCAAAATAAAAAAATAAAAAATTTTTTAACAACATTGTAATTGATTTGGCATAGCTATTTATTTGATCTAATTTGCACATATGTTAATTTTAATTGTTTAATATTCCTGATGATTTTGGTACTGTTAGCCAACCAAACGCTTTGAATTATAAATTCAATTATAATTCTTGTGTTTGTATTTTGACTAAGTTCTTTATATATATATATAAAATGTATTATTCAAAAACATTATACACGCAGCTCAAGAAGAAATATGTATAACGTCAACAAATACCAACATCAAGGATCGAACATCAACACCAGAAAAATAGAGAAAATTAATTCAGTTATTCCACAATGGTCAAGTGACCGAAAGGTGCCTTATCACATAAGATAAAATTATTGCACTTAGTGGTGGAATATATATATATATATATATATATATATATATATATATATATATATATATATATATATATATATATATATATATATATATATATAGAGAGAGAGAGAGAGAGAGAGAGAGAGAGAGAGAGAAGTTAAATACGAATATGTCAAAGACTTCCGTATAATAGACCTATATCTTCCGTATTTAATTAATTACTTGTTTTGCTCTTGAAAAAATATAATTTAAAATTACATATATAACAATCTTCACGTCCATTTGTTTCTACACTTCGTTAAAATCATGCATCCAAAAATACGTTTTTCAAATAAAATGCTTGAATATAATAAAAACATTTACTTTTAAACAAGTTTTATTCTGTATTTAGTACTAAATCTACTGTTATAATAAAACGCTGCAAATTATAAGCGTTAATAACTGAAGAAAAAGAAATGTATATGAATATTATTTTATGTTATTATTTACGCTTATTTTAAATATATTCTGAAAGGTAATACCTTAATTGTAAAAATGGTTGAAAAACTATTTTATCGTTTCAAAATATTTCATAAGCAATAATTTTATATAGCCTATACTAATAGATTTACTTAAACTATGGAAAAATTATGTATTTTATTTTAAAACATTTTTATTATTATTGATAATTTTTAATGGTTTAAGGTTATCGGATATTTTGCCTATTATTGCTTAGGAAGACTAAGGAATTGTGAATAATAAATAAGAATAAGGTACAGGCTTAGTCTGGTGTGCAAGGATCTGTCATAGATACGTCTGGGGGATAACATACTTAATTGAAAAATAGTTTATATTGGAGTAAAATGATATAGTCAATCTGTATCAAACCTTTAAATTACGAGGGATGAAAATGGATGACATACTGAAAACAGAACGAAGGAGATTACACGAGTTGCCCATGAACTAGGGATATGTAGAGGATCATCGCTCAAGTGGGCAAAGGCGCATACTTGGAGTACAATGGGATTATAGGGAAAATTTCATCAGCTACGCTGATCCTTAAAATACTATTTATAGATTTATGTTTCGTGCCTAAGTATGAAAATAGTCTAGAAAACTAGACGTTGTAAATAAATGCAGTGTGACAGAGTGACGCCAGGCCACTCTCCATAGTTGCGGTTGGTCATCACCTCCTCTAGCGAACACAGAGTTTTAATGCTCGGCCTATTTAACTTTCACCGAAACCACAAAAATGAAAATTTAGGTAAAACGATATTTTACAGACATGATACACTCAAAAGCCTTACACTCAGGTTGTTTTATAAAACAGCTGCACTATGTTATAATGTAGAGGACAACTCTATAAAAATAGATATGAAATATAACACACAGATTGGTTAGGTAATGGTGGATCTCGCTGTATGCTATAGTCAGTCAGGGAGGGAGGTGGTTTAGTGCCACCTTGGTTTCTGTAAAGTCTGCCTTCTTTAACACTGGCTAAAGGTTCCTACAAACGTATGCTTACCGAATCAGAACTTTTGGCAATTGGCTGGTAAAAGAATGGGTCTTCCATTGAAAAAGGTTTTTTAATGTTGGAACGGATAGAAAATGATGATATAGGGGGTCCGCTATGGGCTACCATAGTTAACTTAAAGCCCTCCAGTAACTTATAGTTAACTCCAGTATCAATAGACGACTTAACGCAGTGAAAATGGATTTTCTGCTCAGAAGTAAAATGAAAGAACCCATTCCAACGAATCACTAATAAAACATTAGACACCTAATATAAACAGCAATGTTGGTAATAGGTAAAGTGGAATTAAAAGTCTGCAATGTTATGGTACTTAGAGAGAAGTCACGAAGATTGGCAACGGCGCTTGTCTGGGAAAGGCCAAGACTTATCTGATACGACGGGATGACACTACTGATGAATCGTAGACATCCTTAAGAGATGATACGAGATAAAGAATAACTAACGTTTTTTGGTTTTATGGTTATGGTAAACACATAACAACCCCTGGTACAAGAAATATGGAGAATCATAGCTTGTATACAGTCGCGTAACTGATGTAGTTCCACTCCCTGTGGAGTTTACAAAAAGACGTAAACATCTCCATGTAAACAAAACGTGAATGGAAGGTTAGATAGACTTATATAGGACTAAGGAAAGATGCAATGATGCCCTGGTTTGAAAATAGGGTAAAATTATAGTACCACATAGATTACCCTTGGTATCCCTTGGATTACCCTTGGTATCCCTTAGTAGAATTATAGTATCCCTTAGAACGCCCTTGGTATCCCTTGGATTACCCTTGGTATTCCTTATTAGAATTATGGTATCCCTTGGGTTACGCTTGGTATCCCTTAGTAGAGTTATAGTACCCATTAGATTACCCTTGGTATCCCTTGGATTTTCTTGATATCCCTTAGTAGAATAATTATGGTACCCCTTGGGTTACCCTTGGTATCCCTTGGTAGAATTATAGTACCCATTAGATTTTCTTGGTATCCCTTGGATTACTCTTGGTATCCCTTAGTAGAATGATAGTACCCTTTGGATTACCCTTGGTGTCCCTTAGTAGAATGATAGTACCCCTTGGATTACCCTTGGTATCCCTTAGTAGAATTATGGTTCCCCTTGGATTACCCTTGGTATCCTTTAGTAGAATATATGGTACCCCTTGGATTACACTTGGTATCCCTTAGTAGAAATATAGTACCCCTTGGATTACCCTTGATATCTCTTGGTAAAATTATAATAACTCGAAGTAGATCTGCTCTCTGGTGAAAAAATATTGTCTGTTCTATTCTCTATTATGAAAAATTAGACCGGTAGTTAGCATCTGAATGTATTTAATGGCTGTTTTATTAATATACTTGTATATGTAAGAAACAAAAATATTACGTATGCTGAATACACAAAAAAAAAACATAAGCCAATGATAACATATATTTCTAGGCTAATACATAAGCTAATGCTATTGCATTAAATGCATTGAATAAAGAAGTGCCACAAACATTAAGAAAAGAACGAACATTAGCTTATAGAAGATGGGAGGCTAATGTATTTCTCCATGTATAAAAACAGAAAATGGGAAGGAAAGTCGATTTAGGACCTTTTGATTTTCGATGATTTATCTCATCGAACGCTATTGTTAAGATAGATAAAATGATTTATTAAAGATAAAGAAGTTTGGTTTATTTTTAAAGACATTTTTACCCAATCTTACATTTTGTTTCTATTTGTAAATACCCTCAATTTCATGAAAGATACAATATAAAATATTTACAAAATAATAAAAGTACTGTGAATAAATTTTGTTGATGAGAATCTCCGGAAAGCAATCGAAATGGGGATATCTGAACAAGCATTTGTTATACACGATACAAAAGGAAGAAAAATGAGGAAACACTAAGTCTTTAGGATGCGAAAAAACCCCAAAGAGTTGCGACATTGCCATCATGGTGTTAAAAGAAGGACACTGACAATTTTGGACATGAACATAATAAATACATCCAAACTTTTATACGTCTATTAAAGAAGTAAATGAAAGCTAAACTGTCCCATTTAGAAATAGCAGATTTAATTTACAATATAAGTTGCAAACATGTCAATAAAAAAATAACTATCTGAACCTAAAATTTGTAAATTAGGAATTTATACAAATAGAATTTGTTTTCTTATCACTTATGGTAATAGAAAATTAGCTCCCAGAAACGAACCATTATAATGTCTTTCATAATAATAATATCACATCGTTCTAAATTAAACATTCACACAAATACAGTATAAAGAAAACGAGTTTAAAATTAAACAACAATAACACCACAGACAAGCAATAGTTTACTCCCTCATGGCTAAGTAATCAGCAGTTATATAAAATCTATCAATAACATATTTTAGTCATAAGAAAGTTATAGTTTATACCTTATATAGCTGTAGTAACTGATGATGTCTACTTTAACAGTAAAACGCGTATGAGCAAATAAATTATTTACTGTGTTTATTAATATCATTTAATTCTTCCAAAGCTAAGCTGAGCTAAAACCATAATTATATCTGTACCAAAGTAGAAAAATGTCTTGAAACACACTTATGGAAGGTATAATGCAGACAGGACTGTTTTAAGTTACATAATGGCCGGACCTAAAAGAAGAGTTAATCATAGAGAGTAGTGTAGCGTATATCAGTTCCGCTCTAGGTGTTATTTGCAGATATATCAGTTATTTGATCCAGGTTCTCTGCGGAACTCCAACTACTTACATTTACCTAACCAACTTCTAAGTGCACTCTAATCAACCGTGGGACTTCCAATTGAGTACTCTTGCATTTAGTTTGCGTCTCACCTGGAGGGAAATCCTGCTGAAATGATCTCTGTTCGTGATAATATGTGAGCACAGATTGGAGTGATTTGACCTTGAAAGTTCTTACCGAGAAGTAAGAAGAAAGATAAGTACTTTACAAATAAGATTAAAGGGAACGGAAAATAGAGTAACTAGCTATAAATACTAAGCTCGGGGTTTGGATTGTCAAATCTATATTTGTCTTCAGACATCCCTTCAATATGTTGTTCGTAAGTATTGTGTTTGTTTGTAGTAAAATCTACATTGCTTTCAAGAATTTAGATGCTATTTTAAAATTGATATAACATTTTTTTTTCAAAATTTGAATGTCAGTTACACTGGGGATTATATATTAGGTATTATATATTACATTTAGTTGAGATTTTTTTACATAAAGAATGGATGTTTACTACTTTACGTTCATCATTTAAGATCTATTGTGTAGTATATAGTATACTACATTACGTAGAGGATATAATACATAACTATAGATATAATATGAAATGTAATATAGCTATCATAAAGCATATTTTCATAATGTGTTTATAATGTATCATTATAAACAGCATATCTCTCTCTTTATCAGTCTGTCTGTCTGTCTGTCTGTCTCTCTCTCTCTCTCTCTCTCTCTCTCTCTCTCTCTCTCTCTCTATATATATATATATATATATATATATATATATATATATATATATATTAATTTTTAACTTTGCAACACTGTTTTCACTTACACTTTAATGTACTGAAACAAGAATCTTACTTGATGTATATGCCAGTCATCTTTCTAGAACTTTAATTGCATGTTTTCATTTTCAAGTTTGATCCGAGACACCTCTCAAATTTACTATTATTTATAATAAATATCTCATATATATATATATATATATATATATATATATATATATATATATATATATACATTATTTGATACAACTTTCTTTGATTGATTAATCAATAATGTTTTGATTATTTTCAATATTTTAAAAAACGTGGAACAAATATCCAGTAAAAACGTTAAATTAACTAAATTAAATTAAATAAAACATTGTTCCTAGTTTATTCCTCTATTTAATACATATGTTATATATATATATATATATATATATATATATATATACATATATATATATATATCGTTTGTATGTAAATAATTCCATTAGAATGTAAAAACACAAATATACTGTATGTGCTACTTATACCAATTATTCATTTATATATATATATATATATATATATATATATATATATATATATATATATATATATAATATTATTAGAAGTATATAACACATTCCACAATAATTTTCCTTACAATTTATTGTTAGTGGTATGTATTTATAAAATACTTTTAAAAATATAAAAAAATTAGCTGTTTCAAAGTAATTCTGTTTGAAAAAAATAGATAAATATTGTTGGGAATTAAAATAATAAAATTAATAGAATGGTCGCTATCCTGAAGTAGACACTCTCTTGAGGTTAGAGAGAGCTGTTTAGTCCCTACCTCGTGAATAGAAGGACGTGGATCCTTAGAACTGGTCCATATTTTACATAACTTTTATAATTATAGAAATTTTGTGAACATTATAATTCTGAAAACTATTAAACATGATGAGATATTATATAAAAACCAAACAAAATTCAAACTATTTGGATTTGTAAAATCATAGCAAAGGTTTCGTAATGATAACTTGTGAAACAATTAAATATTTCTGGTTTAATATTTCCAAACTTTTGTTTTTTCCGTATATTCGTATTTTTCTACTGATTAGATAGATTTCCTATATATTTACCTTCGTTTTGTACAAACTTTAAAAAAAATCTTTGTATAATGTCTTTTTCCTACATTAATTGTATTTTAATCTACATTTTATTTTTCATTTGATTGTGTAATTTTATGTTGTAATTGTCGACTATAATGTGTTTCTTTGGTTTTACGTAAAACAACACTACCAACAGAAATTACAAATACGCTAGATTCCCAATTTGTCTTTTGTTTCAGATTATTTTTATTGCATCTCTGCTTTTCGCTTCTTCACTGTGTAGACCTGAAGCTCCGTTGCTTTTCGAAGATGAGGGGCACTATCCAGAGCTAGAGGGACACTACCCTGCTCCTCACCTTGAACCGGAACACCATCATTATCCCGCTCCAATAGAACATCATCATTACCCCGCTCCAATAGAACATCACCATTACCCCACCCCGGTGGAGCATTTTTACTACCCCATAAAACAACATTATTTCCCTGAACACGAAGAACACCAACACCACCACATTAAGCACTACCCCTCAAAGCCTCACACTGACTATGGAGTTCCAGAGCTTTAAGCACTCATTAAGTAAGTAATAAGCTATTTATGTATAAACTTTTCGATAACCCTCAAGCTTATAAACAAGCTATAAAAAAAAATATCAACAAATTTATTATAGAGTTCATTCACGTGATTAAAAAAAAAAACAGTGCAATTTACAGACAGAGTTCTTACAAAACATTTGTATGGATTTTTGTTGAATATACTGTAGTTAGCATTATAAGTCGTTAATATTGTTTTTATTATAAATCTGAAATTACTCAGAATTATACCTCTTTGAAGGTAGTTCTTTTTTAATAAGGCTCGATTGTGAATAACCATAGAACTTTTAAGTTAAGAAGAATTTTTTTAAATGCTAAACATAATATATAATAATAATAATAATTATAATAATAAATAAATTAATTAAAAAAAATATATATATATATATATGTGTGTGTGTGTGTGTGTGTGTCTGTGTTTGTGTGTGTGTGTGTGTGTATGTGTGTGTGTGTGTGTGTGTGTGTGTGTGTGTTTGTGTGTGTGTGTGTGTGTTTGTGTGTGTGTGTGTGTGTGTGTGTGTGTATGTGTGTGTGTGTGTGTGTGTGTGTGTGTATGTGTGAGTGTGTATGTGTTTGTGTGTGTGTGTGTGTGTGTGTGTGTGTGTGTGTGTGTGTGTGTGTGTATTTATGTATGTATGTTTAAATAAACCTATTTCATATCAACAAAAATATTTTATTTTATTTTTCACTACTTAGAAGCTTTTTGCTGACTACTGAAGCATTTTCAAAATCTTATTTATACCTCTGCGACTACAGTAGGCTTTTAACTCCTACACATTATGGTCCTAATGTACTCACAGAACTGTAAGTACGGTTTTGAAAATCCTTCGCTGTAAGTGTAATCCTTCAAAATAGTGAAAAGATAAAAATAAAATTTGTTTATAGTGAAATATTTTTTATTTAAACATACATATACTAAGAATAAATAACATTCAACTATACTTTATTTTTTAAAAAAATCAAAATTTAATATTGAAAAAAGTTTTAGTTTATTAGCATATTTATAAATAATAAAAATACCTTACTTATAAAGTAAAATAATTTTTTAATTATCAATATAATTTAAAAGTTTATTACACACTATTATAAAACAAAAATAAATTTGTGAAGTGCTGAAAATGAAATTTTGTTGTTTTTCTAAAAGTTGTTAAAAGTTTAAAAAATTCAGCTAATTTATAGTCATTAAGACATCTTAAACAGACCGACAGCGGTCTAGTTCAGTGACGTCAGTTGTTCAAGAATTTTAATCCTATTTTAATGAATTTATATTATTTTAGAAGTAATATGTTATTTTAAATATTTAATGTCTATTTTTAAGGGTGCTCCTACATTACTCGCCCATTAATTTTGTATTTGTATTGAATGTTTCAGGCAAATAGCTGAGAAAACTGAAAATAGAAAAAATTCTCAAAGTATATCAATAATTGTTTTGTTTTTAATAATTTGTTAAATAATAATCATTTAACGCTATAGTAAAAACTGAATAAAGGCTATACATGAAATACTGTATGAAGATATTGATTTCTTTTCTTGGTATACAACTGTATTTTTTCAGAATTTATATTGAAGGATGAATACATTTTTCCGAGATTGATTTGTTTAAAACAAGAATCGAATTTAGAAATGCTTATTAAGCATAGTAATTTAGTTAACTGAAAGGCAAACATTTCAAAAGAATTGAAGCTATTTTGTTATTTATAAATTTTATTCAAAGCCACATACATGTTACTTGTCTTACAATATTTTGGTGGGCCTATTAGTAAACTGTACAGAATGTGACATGGAGACAACTAATGAGAAATACAAGTCGAAATTTTTAAAGAAATATTAAAGAAATAAAATCATATAAAACTTTTTCTTTTCGTTAAATTTTATTTAGATGGTTTGGAGAGTTTTGAGTTCTGCACAGATTTACAAAGGTTTTATGGGTCTATTAACGTAGGTTGAGATATACCAAAGGAAGTGCATCCAATATTCCCCGTTCGATCTTAAGGTAAAACAACTGACAAAATATTCCATGAAAAATGTTGCAAATATTGGGAAGATGATGTAAATTTCATGTAGGTATTCAAAATATTTAGAAATATATGTAAAGCTGGAGATGTTAGCTTGGTTTTAAAAGTGGCTTTAGTTTTGAGGTTGAATTGTTTAAATTTTCAAGTTGATTACAAAGGCTTACTTGCATCCCCTTGTCTCCATACTATTTCTGTCCTTCTATTCCACATGTGAAAAAAGTTGGCAAAAACACTAAACGTTGATGAAAATATGAGTCCTGATCATAAAAGAACTTTTAAGTGTAAGTTTTAGATTAACAATAATCGGGCAATAGATGTTTAATTTTTTCTTTCGATTTTTGAAAAGGCGCAGCATAAAAAACCCTACATGGGAGGTATCGATAGGATGGGACGCTATCGTACAAGAAATTCGCAGGAAGTTAAGTAAAGATCCTAAAATCGACGATTTGTGTTCCGATAATTTCCGAATGAAAAGTATGGCGTTGAATGCTAACAATTGTTATAGTTTTAATTTAGACTAGTAATTTTTAGGTTATGTTTAAATAATTTTCAAATATAAATTAATACATCGTACACAACACACGCACAAACATATACACACAAACTGAGAGAAAGAGAGAGAGAGAGAATAAGAGAGGAAGAGAGAAAATGAGTTATAACAAACCAGGTCATTTACTAGGGCTTATTTTAAAAATTTATAAACATAATAAATTTTAAACTTAAATATAAAATTGTAAAATTATAATAAAAAATAAGGTTTTCAAACATTCTGTATCGTATGAGTTTTTGTTGCGTTTTACAAATTACATTAGAATATTTACAAAATTTCTACGGAAATAAGATTATCAACTTGTTAGTGATTAGGTGATTTTATTTTATAATCCAATTATTTAAAGTTATAGTCTACTTCTCTAGACAGTTTCTATGTTTCCATTATATGACCTGCTTTCTCTTCGTAAGCATGCAATATTCATGTGTGTGTACAGGTTTTCTCTCGGTATATCTAAGTACTTCATGTTTCAATATTAAGTCTTTTCAAATTGTCATTTTATCCGTAGACGAACTTTACTTGTAAATAAGACCACCTTTGATTAGGGCCTCAGGGAAAAACCTCAGAGTTTTGGGTACGGAAACACGAAGAATCAATCTACTAGGCGGATTCTTAATTCCTGTCTTGTACAACTCGGGTCTTGTATCAAAGTTTCCAATCTTTTATATATAGCCTTCAATGAGATAGGGACACTAATTTCCCTCGAGGCTTCACTCACCCAACAAGTATTGTTGCTTTCGGCGTATTTTATTAATCCGGTGAATATTCCGTTAATTTAACATAGGAGGTGCTCGATTTGAAACTGCAACCTTACATACATAATACTTTCTTTTCTTTCACAAATCAGGAAAGATTTCTCACAAAGGAAAACTAATCAGGTGACAAGCTACACAAATCTTGTGGTATTTTGAGGCGTGTCAAATAATAAAGACGGTGCAAAATCTGAATTTTTAGTTGATTTTGAAACCCAGTGGGTTAATTCGGTTATAATAGCAATTGCAAACCGAAAATCAAGCGGACTCACTCTTTAGTTATAGAATGACTTTATACTTGGTATGTATAAAATCTTTGCTAAACCACTTGTAAATATCTATCCCTCTAAATATTTACGGGGGGGGGCAAAATATTTTTTCAACATATATTATTAGTAATTTCAGTTTTTCCTTTGAATTTTTATTTATGTAGTTTTAACGTGACTTTGGGCTGCAAAATGAATTAAAATCTGAGTCCTATAACAATATAAAAAAATTTAAGTAAACTCATACTGAGATCGAAAAAAAAAATTTTATTTTTGCAACTTTTTATTTTATAATTACAATTAATATAAATGTGTATATACCTATGACAGAACCATACTTTTAAGGGGCAAAATAGAAAGCGATTTTCCTAGTAACTTTCCACTTCCCTCTCAATACAGTTTATGGTGTTGGAATACGAAATGATGTTTGTTTGTTACCATTAACAAACTTTATTTTTTTCGTTTCTAATTTATGAAGCTGATGGTGGTCAATATTTTCACGTTTTATCCATCTCTTATAATGCATCATTATTGCAAAGAACCTTTCTTTTATAATTTCATGTACATCTAAGAACTAGATTTATAGTTATTTAAATCTAACTGAGCAGTTGTCTCAGTGTCAAAGTGATAGATTTCAAATATGTAGTTATTCAGTTCAAATCCGACCGGGGCATCAAGTTTTTTAAAATTTAATAAATATTTTAAAAACTGTACTAACATTAATTGTCCTCCACTATAGGTTTAAAAAAAATGTATTTGAACTTGATAGGAGGATTAAAAATACATATTTTATAACGTTTGCAAATTTTTAGGCCTAGAAAATATATATAAGAAGAGTGTGAGCTAATAGCAGGAATTGAAAAAGGACTAGCTGTGGTAAAACCAGAGGTGATAATGGCGGTTGAAGAGAAATAATGGCTTCCTTGAATAATGATTGGCTCCTATAAAGTAGTCCCAAGCCGACGGTGTGAAAACATCTTTATTATTATTATGATTATATTTTTTTAAAGATTACGAATTCGGATTCTTGGTAGAGCAAAGAATTACCCATAGTGACCAACAATTGTAGTTTCGCTGTTTGACAAGCGCGAAATATTGTTATAAGAATGACGAAGTTCGAAACCACGAGTGCTTAAGATATATTTTGAAATTTGTAATAAAAATGTCTCTTCTTTTACTTCATATAGAGAAAAAATATTTTTGTTACAAATACTGCTAAAAGGAGAAACATATGCTGAAACACAATAATCATAAAAAAACTGCAACTGTAACTGGAAAACGACTTAGTGGGCTACATCTGTATTTCAATGTATGGAATGTTGACACAAAATTTTTTCTTCACGAAAAAATGACATCTAAAATAAATTTAAATCTATGATTCACTAAAACCAGCCTTGTCAATCTTGGTTCCCGGTTGAAACGCGACTCTCATGGAGACCACGAAACTGCTGTTTCAGATATATTTACCATTTTGTCACCTTGCTAGCTGTTGGACACTATTGTACATTATTCCAGTCAGCAATTCTTTTCATTCTGACTAATAATTGTTTTCTTTTCTACAATATCAATATTATTGCAACATCAAAAAGGCTGTGATTGCTCTATAAAGGTCATTTTCCGATTAAGTGTTTAAAACTTGTATATAAAGGCGTAACGGTCCAGAATCCGATAACTTGTGCTTGGCAAATTTACAAGGGATTATCAATATGTACTCAGTAAGTAGTATCTATAAGGTAGATGTAACTGAATTACAACAACATAAAAGCTAGAAAGGATGGAATTACGTTTAGGTTTAGTGAATTCTCTTTAGATCAAGAAGGCATTTACTGTAGAGTTGTTTAGTGTTTTCGTTAAGATGTCTCTGAGAAGCGATATTTAAAGAATAAATCGATAAATTAAAATATGTTAAATATTTCAGTTCCAGTATCCTCCACCGCAGAAGAACTTGAAATAGCTTAATGTAGTTTATAATGTTTGATTTCAATGTGGTTGAGACATAGATAGCGGTTCTCCATGATGTATGCAATTTATGTTCAATAAAAAATATTTTCAACTACTATAATTTTGTACAATTTTAAAATATTGGAGTAATTAGTAGGTGTTACTGAAAAATAAAAATATATATAGAATATTGATTAAAATGTTTAACTTGATTCAATCATTACAAGAATTCATAGAGGGGTTTTATGACGTTATTACAGTATTTCTAATACAGGGATACCAACGTAAACAAAAATTACAAAAACATTGGCAAGAAGAGTAAGAAAAATAATTGGGTTAGGCCTATATTACGATTTTTTATATTTGTTTCAAATAAAACTTTCAAAAACTACTAGAAAAAATTATAGAAGCTATATATATAGTTCTTATTTCAATTTTTACTTTACTGTTTTCATTCCTTTTTAAACACAGACAAAATTTAAAGAAGTATAAATTTAAGCCATATAAGTATGAACATATTTTTTGTAAAGTATATAATATTTTTTAGGTCTTTAGCTTCAAGTAAACTTTCAATGACACACACACACACACACACACACACACACACACACACACACACACACACACACACACACACACACACACACACACACACAGACACACAAACACACACACATACACACAGAAACACACACACACACACACACACACACACACACACACACACACACACATACACATATATATTTATTTATTTATTATTATTATATATTATGTTTAGCATTTTAAAAAATTGTTCTTAACTTAAAAGTTCTATGGTTATTCACAATCGAGCCTTATTAATTTTTTTTCCAGGCGAAAAATCTATCAAGGTTATCATTGCCTAACTAAAAAGAGCCTTATTAAAAAAGAACTACCTTCAAAGAGGTATAATTCTGAGTAATTTCAGATTTATAATAAAAACAATATTAACGACTTATAATGCTAACTACAGTATATTCAACTAAAATCCATACAAATGTTTTGTAAGAACTCTGTCTGTAAATTGCACTGTTTTTTTAATCACGTGAATGACCTCTATAATAAATTTGTTGATTTTTTTTTATAGCTCGTTTATAAGCTTGAGGGTTATCGAAATGTTTATACATAGATAGCTTATTACTTACTTAATGAGTGCTTAAAGCTCTGGAACTCCATAGTCAAACAGAAACACACAAACACACACACATACACACATAAACACACACACATATACAGACACAGGCACACACACACACACACAAACACACACATACACCCATAAATACACACACACACACACACACACACACACACACACACACACACACACACACACACACACACACACATACACACACACACACACACACACACACACACACAAATAATTGACCATGCTCCCTTTGTGATGACGTATTTTATATAATAACCTGATTATATACTATTGAAATGTGTCAGGGAGGTGAACAAAAATTTGATCGTAATGAATTAAATTTATCTGTTGTAAATATTAAATACTTTATGTTTAAATATAGTTATTAATTACATAATAAACTATATATTAGAGTCTGTATTTACGATATTATTACGTAACCGCTATCATGCTAGCATTTGTTATGCGAAACAATGCTAACCGTTATCATTCGATTATATTTATTTGGTTTTTGGAAAAAATATTAAAATTTGTTTGTAGAATATATCCTAAATTTATATTTAAGGATTAGAATGATCATGTCATAAGTTTGTCATATTATTTGTTAAATGCTGTTTTCAGTTTTTCACAAAATAACAGATTCAATAATGTTACTCGCGATTCAATAAATGAACAATCATGACGTCACCACTAAATTTTGGAGGTCTGACTCCACTTGTTCTTATTACAGAATAAGAGCTACTCACTCGTTTCGTCAAATCTCTAATATTTGTTTTAAGACATATTTACATCATTAAAAAGGAATAGAGATTCCGAAACATAAAGGAAATTGGAGAGGAGATCAATAGGCTTAGAGTTCCGAGAATTTATTTTGTTCAATTGTTAAGCTTGTTCAATTTAAGCTTTAAGAAAGTGCTTCAATATTCGTTCACTTTTACTAGAATTAGGATAGTAAACATAATATTATCACCCTAAGCTGATTAATATTTATTGTTTAAACATCTGATATTATTTGAAGAATTCACGTAAAATTATTAGAAAGTTCTCACTGTAGATCAGCTGATACATTCTTAAATATTGAGGAATAGCGATTCAAGTTCTCACGTGATAAGAATAACTTTTTTTATATGATCCTTCATGGTTGAAGAAACAATTCATACTGAATAATATTTTGTTTTTTGAAAAATTTATTTCCAAACCATTTAACATAATGAATGAATGTTTGGAGAAATTCTTCAGTTTTGAGTTTAATATATAGAAATTAAACGGTGTAGGTAACTTAGTAAACTTTTACTAAAATAACGACACCTGTTAGTGAAACATTACACTAACTCGACGCTGAGCAATTTTGTTATTTCTTTAGTAAAAGAAATAAGAACTAGTTTCTTGTTGTCATTGTAATTGTGTTGACACATTTATAACAAGTAACGGAAACATTGTTGTTAAATTAAGAGATTCATATTTTCATTTATACTGAGAATTTACTTTGTTTCTTAACAAACCTTTGTTTACTTTGTTTTTTTTTTAATGCAAGGCTTTAAAAGGCTTATTTTTTTACAACAAATTAACAAAGTCTATTAATACCGAATTTGGAAAAATAATAGTTCGCTAGCAAGGAAGATATTTATGTTTGTAGTAAATTTTAAAAGGTTTAGTTGTGTGAATGGATTTTGTATGTCAATTCGAATATAACCTCATAGTTTATATAATATAGAGTTAATGCCTTACAGTACATTTCAGTAGATTTTGCTAGATTCCCTGAATTTTGCAATAATACCTTGCATTGAATCAAAGTCGTCAATTTTCGACTTCTCTGACTACAAAAAAATTTGAATATTGTAATTGATACTTTTCTTATCGTCTATGACCAAACACTTGAGCCGCGGACATACAGAAAGCAACTGGTGACGGCAACGCAACGTAAACTTGAGTTGCTGTTAGTAAAGTTGCTTGTCGGTTTACAAGATTGTTCATATAATGTTCCTAAAGTCATTGTTAAAGTGATTAATAAAGTTCCTAGTTTAGTTGTCAGTTATGTCGTCGTCAGAGGAAGATGGAGTCCTTGTTTATATTTTAAGGAAGATGGAGAAATAAATTTCGACTGGAAAAAGATTAACAATAACACTCAGCTAAAGTTAATTGCTCATTTATGTATTTCGTTTTATGTATAACTGCAAAACTTAAAATAACATTACATTACAATGAAATAATAATTAGTTTTTAAACAAATGAAATTTTATAGTTCAAACATTTAAATTAAAAAACATATTCGAAAATAGTTGAAAAAAATTGTTGGTAACCGTTTATATCGTCTTGAAGTTGTTGGATACACAAATCATGACCAGACCAGTAATAATTTGTTTTTCGACAAACTATAGCAGTGTAATAAAACAATATCCAAAGAAACAGAAACACAAAAAATACAAATAAAACATTAATTATTTAAATACTAGATAACACAACAAATATTGCTGGCAACTGAGAAACTGAGCAGCGAGTTTACAGCATGTTGTGACCGGAGCAACTCTAGTTTCTGTGTCACTCGCTAGTTGCGTTGCTATCACTTCGCTATGAATATGTCCATTCAACTCTATATTCTGTGAAGTAGCAACTCAAGTTTACGTTGCGTTGCGATCACCAGTTGCCTTCTGTATGTCCACAGCCTTAGGTAATTCAATCACAGGCATTTAATATGCAGGTTTATATACTTTCATACTCAACAAAAATGCAATTATTTATTTGCTGTCATTATCCACAATCTTAAGAATTGAAATGACTCAATTTTGAAAGTATTCTCAATTTAGTTACATAAGTTTAAAAAATGCCGCAGACGAAATTTAACAATTTAATATCACATGACATTTTTACTTTCGATCAAATAAATTAGTTACATTTTTTGAGGAAGTATATTTAGCTGTATTTATAGTATACTAGCTGTGTTTATAGTAGTAGGGAGTACTATTACCTGTCAAATTTATTTTGAATTTGAATTAAAAATATTATGATTTAAAATATTTCTCTCTCTTAATATGTAATCTCTAGATGGCATAACCTTCACAATGTCCATCAGACTGAAAGTTATCGTCATACACAGACCTAGTTATGTACTTCCAACTAGAATACATCCAAACCTCCATTACTCTTAACAGCAAGCAAAGCCAGTTGATTAACACTGTTTAACCTCTTGTACAGAAATTCAGAACCGGGTTTACTTCTTTAGTAGTCTTAACATCAGAGGTGAAAACCTTTTCCAAAAGTTATATCTGAAAACTTGCAGAGTAATTCTTTTACTTCACTTTAATGAAAGGATAACACTGGATGTGAAATGTGTGACTTCTTTTTATCAGCGAATAATATACAGCCCTGGTGTCGTTACTCGATACTATTGTTATTTGATATCTCTGGTTGCATTAAAAAGTAATTAAAATCCTATAAAAAGAATTGAACTGATTTTGTTCATTATATATATATATATATATATATATATATATATATATATATATATATATATATATATATATATATATATATATAGATATATGTGTGTGTGTGTGTTGTGTGTGTGTTGTGTGTGTGTGTGTGTGTGTGTGTGTGTGTGTGTGTGTGTGTGTGTTGTGTGTGTGTGTGTGTGTGTGTGTGTGTGTGTGTGTGTGTGTGTGTGTGTGTGAGTGTGTGTGTGTGTGTGTGTGTGTGTATGTTTGAGTGAGTGTGTGTGTGTGTGTGTGTGTGTGTGTGTAGCAAGCATATACATATATATTCTAAACTACTTGGTCCAGTGTAACATTCTGAATAATTCTAAATAGATTTTGTAAAACAATTTTAAAATTAGTCTTTTAAACAAACATGGTTATGTTGTTTCTGTATGAAATATAGTTTCTTATGGATCACCGGATATAACAGCTTCTTTTATTACTTATTGGTTATGTGTTATTCTGTACCCTATTATAGACTGCATTAACAGTAAGTTAAATTAATTGTATTATTTCCAAATGCCTTGGCGATAAATAGGGACATCTATTAAACTGTTTCCTTCATTACTCACTCAACACATGTGTTTTAAAATGTAATAAGCAAAAGTAAAGTCTGTTGTTTTGATTAGTTTTAACAGTTTTATAAACTAGTTAATTTTCCCTATTAAAAACCAGGCAACTCTACATTAAGAAAATTTACACAAAATTTAGATATTTGAAATTATAGTTCAGAAATAATTTTAAAATACATTTCATTTTCGTTGCTTGTTGTAATCATCTTAAGTTCCCTAATTATATGATAAGTAATTGTTCACCCAGTTATGCTATAATTACTTATAATTTCATTTTCCTTTGACTTAAATGAAATATTTTTACAGTCGATTTTCATCGCAGCCCTTCTGTTGGCTTCCACTATGGCTCTCGACTCTCCGGACCCTAAACAAGAAGAGACCGCCTCTCCTTACCCATACGGATCCTTAGCAGGGGAAGGGCATTATCCTTACGCCCCATACCCATCTCCTATGATGTACTGCCCCCCTCCGTATTACTATCCGTATTACTCACATCCTCAAGGGCCTGCTCCCAAAGCGCCACCTTCACCTTCCCCTGCGGACCGTGAACACGATCCTTCAGAATAACAAGGTAATTTGTCTTTGTATGGTTGGTAAAAATATATAAACATTTGCTGGAAAAACGGTTGTTCCAAACAAAATTTAATGTAAAATAATTTGTTATGCAATAGAGTTATTAAAAGAGAACCATTATTATGAAATAAAATATACGCTGCAAAAGGAGAAACAGGTCACTGAATTATAATCAGTATGAGGAATAATATTTTAACGATTTCAGTACGTTTTATTAGGATCTCCCAACAGAGTAAACTGTAGATTCATTTACAACAGGAAGGGAATAAACTTTCTTAAATAATTTAAACCGTAAAAGCTAAATAGCGACGTATTAGATCTTTATCTTTGTATTTCTAGGATTCTAAATCAACAGAGCTTACATAACCAATATATGGCTGATCATAAAACTCCTCGTGAGCTTCGTAAGCGAAATAGAGGTATTTTTACTCGTAACGACTATTAGCGACGTTTGTGAATGTAAAATCTAAATTTCAAAGTGTTAAATATATTTAATGAAAATTAAATATCAGATCTTGTTCTAAGTATTTTGTTTTAATAATAGAATAGTTTGCTACACATTTTAAACTATTTTTTTTTTTTGTAATACAGTGCGAGTACAAGACCCCTCTCTCTCTCTCTCTCTCTCTCTCTCTCTAGTGTGTGTGTTTTAAGCCATTCAAGTCATATTGACTTTCACTAGTTAACAATGCTTTTTAAGAAACTTCTGATGCTTTTATATCAGTAGTCTAGCTACATCTCTTATTAAGATACATTGTTTCGTAACAAAGATAAAAATAGCCTAAGTGAGTCTATCAAGTGACAATCAAACTTTACATTTGTATTTAAAAGTAAAATAATAACACTACGTTATGAAATTTCTTCTCCCCTATGTGTTTTGATTGCACAGTTCCCACTAAAAAAAATGCCGACTCTATTAAAAACACCTCACACTTAATAGAAAGTATTTTGTAAGTCCTGGTTTGTACGATCAAAACAAATTTCTTACTCTAATTTGTTACAAATGTTTATAGTTTATTCACGACAAAGAGTTTCATTAATGGAAATTCCGAAAAAATCGTAACTTTTATTACCTTTTATACTTCCTCTTTTCTTAGAACAATCTTTCAACTATGTTGTTGAGTTTTTAAAATTTTCACTGTCAATAATTTACTGCTTTTGTATTAGTGTTTGTATTTTATTAGTCTATAGATTCGCAAAATCGAAATTAAAGAATCCCACTTTATACCATTGACAAGCCGTTAATCAAATGTTAAATGTTTCTATGTTACAGAACACAGGCAAAAGCGTCGAATTCAACATCACCTAGATAACCTTAAGAGTTAGGGAGATTGCAAACCTTAGTTTAACATTTATAAAGCATCAACTGTACAATTTGTAACACAGTTTGTAAATAAAAATGTTTATGTTAAAATTGTCTTTTTGAGTGTTAACATATCTCTTTATAGTATTCCTCTAAAATTAACAAGAATATCGTAACGAAACGTATTTGTAAATAAATGTGTGTGGTAAGTCCTATGTTTAATAGATCACGAATAAAATCTATAATGCTTCAACTGATTGTATTATGATTGGTTCAAGGATGGAAATTGTTTTGACTGATGCATAGTACATATTGATTTTAGCCACCCATGTGTTTTAATTACCGAGGTAACTATGGTAGTAGGTTACAATAGTTGACCCAACTTGAATTTTTGTTGTTTTCGCATAAGCTACTAAAAATACGATCTAGACAAGAAGAAAGTGATTCCAAATGTCGTAATCTATAAATAGGGGTTTAAAGTGAAAGTAATTATCGCATTAGAAACATAACCTCATTGTAAAAATACTTCAATTAAATCAATCAAATCCTCAGCTGTATTAGTATATAGGATTATCCGGTTGGGTAATTTTAGATATAAAAAAAGAAAGCGTTAACTTTACCAACCGTAAGCTATCCGATTGTTGCATAAGACGTTAGTCTTTAAAATATATTAGCCTTTTTATAACTAAACCTATCCCGACCAAATACTTTGTACCTAGATTGTAAAACGGGGAAATAATAATTTGTTCGGAATATAATATAAATTACTTCTCGGTTTTATAAAGAATTCATTTAATACAGTTGTATTTGTATTCTCCCATGTTCGTATTCTTTAAAAATTTTTACCACTATTAGTGGTTTGTTGCAATTAAAATCACGTTTTTCTTGTTTACCGTGTACATTTTAGCTACATATCTAAAATAAATAAATAATTAACGTTGGACGAATGACTGTCAACTATTAACATAACTGTAACTCTCCTAAATATTTTAAAACATAACAAATTTTAATAAAATTATGTGCTGAAAAAATATAATACTACTGATACTAATATTTTGAGTCTCAATTAGTATCATTCCTAGCTTTGTCTAGAACTGAGAGTTCTGGGAATGGCAGACAACTTTGATACTAAAATATTAATATGCAGAGTCTTATAATAACACTACTAATATCACTGATTTGCGAGATAAATATATCGGGGTTACCTCGATGGATGTAGGCTACTTGTAATATGTAGAAAAGCGATGATATTAGCTTCATAACTATAGACAGTAAAGCGTATATGGCTTTAATACACAAACCAGCAAGTTAGACCTCAATTTATGAAATACTTGTGTTATTTACGCCTAACGAAAGAAATCGTATGGAAGTGATAAGCATTTCATAAGACTTTGCCTTTTAAGTGGACAGACAGACCTACTATTAAAACAAGTAATATACAAACAAATTTTAAAATTCATACTGAGCTCAAAAAAAAATCATTGTTTGTTTATTTCCAGTTTGTTTCTTCATTTTATTCTTTCCATTCATTTTTAACCCCAGACTACTATTTACAATATTGTGTGATAATCATGGAAACAGTTTAACGTTGTACAATGAAGGTTTTGACAGTAACCAGATGGGGGGGGGGGGGGGAAATCATATACATAGTTGAGAAACAAATTTCTAGGTATTGGAAAGTTGGCGCATTACCAAATCGCACTAGACTTCAAACATGTAGATTCTCTGTTCGAATGCGGATAGCCCACTATATTTTTATAATTTAATTGTTGAATAAATATTTGAAAACATTTTATTAACATCAATTGTCATCCAGTATAGGTTTTAAAAAATGTATTAGAACCTGAGTGGATGAATAAAAATATATTTTATTAACAATTAAAAATTTGTACAAAATATATATATATATATATATATATATATATACATATATATATATATATATATATATATATATATATATATATATACATATATATATATATATATATATATATATATATATATATATATATATATATAACGAGACTGTGAGCAAATAGGAGGAATTTAAAAAAGATTGTGTTAGCGAAAGATATCATCCTATGAAGCCGGGGTCATGATCTCAGCTGCCTCATGAGTCATGAGTACTGTACAGCGATGGGTAATAACTTTCCAGAAGGATTTTAAGGTTTCTTTTAAAATTATTTCTATTATTTCACGCTTATATATCTTGCACCAATTTTCAATCGATAGTAAAATACTTTTTATTCATCCAATCAAGATCGAATACATTTTTTTTAACCTATAGTGATGAAAATTGGTGTTAATACAGATTTTTCAAATATCTATTCAATAATTACATTATAAAAATTTGGGATGTCTAAATCGGATTCGAATTGAGTATCTTTAGCATTGAGCCAACTTTCCCATAGCTAGAAATATATTTTTCAAAGATGTATATGAATTTTTCTTTTGCCCTCACGTAATTGTTGTCAAAACCTCTATTGCACAACTTTAAATTGTTGCCATGGTTACCACACAATGTCATAAATAATGCTCTAGAATAAAAAAAGAATGAATAGAATAAAATATACAAACTGGATGAACCTTGCTTCACAAACAGACAATGCGAAAGAAAGCGAAAATAAACTACAACACAATGCAAGCGACGAAAAAAGCGTAAAAATAGTAACAAACAAAAATAATAGTCCAACACCATTTATAGAAAAGGAAATGGAAAATTGCAAGGAAATTCACTTTCTATTTTGCCACTTAATATTGTTATTCGATTCATGTATATACATATTTATATTATTCGTAATTATAAAATAAAAGAAACTAAAATAAAATTTCCTCTGTTGACAAGTAGGTATTGACTTTAAAATTTTTTTTTTTATATTACTTGTTATTCTTTTAAAAGGTAAAAGTTATTCTAAATTACCCAATTTGGTAACAAATTTCATATTATTTTCAAACTTCATAATGAAACTTAAATATAATAATTTCGAGATAATTATCATATTTAAGACAGTAAACTGGGGTTAGTAAGAAATAAAACATCAGAAGATCGATTAAATGGACCAAACGAAGGCTGGACTTCTTAAGAATTCGTTTGCAGTCAGTATTTCTTGATATATTTGTAGTTTATAAAAATACGAGCTTGAAGTTTGCTTTTAATTCTTGACTATCTAAATAAATACCATCTTAAACGCGTAGTAACATTCAATGTTCATCAAATGCCATTTAATATGGTATTTTAAATGAAAGAAATTTAATTAACATATTTTGCCAACTTGTGCCTAATAAATAGCATAAGTATGGTAAATAACTTTCAAAGTTATGCCTGATGGGTATGAATTAACTCTCAATCTCCTCGGAATGTCACGCCCCCTCAATGGATTTATATTGTAATATAAATATTTCATAATCTATTATATTACAGTTGCTGCCTTCTATATTATAACTTAGTGAACCCATAATATATCTTTCCGCAGAGGAAAAAGTAAACATTGCTGTTCTTGTACACCGAGATGAGTAAAGGCCCACTTCGGGAAATCAAACCACCCCCTTACGATCCATATTCTCCCCACTTCCCATTGTCAAAGGATTTCACGGTTCGCCTTACACATACATAAGTTTATAGATTACCATATGCCTTCCATTCACCTCTCTGACAAACACATTGAGCATTTTATTTTCATTAGAATACAACAAGAAATATAATTTTAAAAAAAGTCAATTCCTACTCAAGTCAACAAAGAAAACTTTTATTCTAGTTTATTTTATTTTATAATTACAGTTAATATAATTATGTATATACATATGTCATAATAACAATATTTAGTGGCCAAATAGAAAGCGAATTTTCTTGCAATTTACCATCTTTCCTTCAATCTATGGTGTTGGACAATTATTTTTGTTTGTTATTATTTATAAGCTTTCTTTTTTTCGTCGCTAACATTGTGTTGGTTTCTTTTCGCATTCCTTTCGGAATGTCCGTTTGTGAAGCAAGGTTTGATATCGTTAAACCAGTTTGTCAATCTATGGTGTTGGACAATTATTTTTGTTTGTTATTATTTATAAGCTTTCTTTTTTTCGTCGCTAACATTGTGTTGGTTTCTTTTCGCATTCCTTTCGGAATGTCCGTTTGTGAAGCAAGGTTTGATATCGTTAAACCAGTTTGTCAATCTATGGTGTTGGACAATTATTTTTGTTTGTTATTATTTATAAGCTTTTTTTTTCGTCGCTAACATTGTGTTGGTTTCTTTTCGCATTCCTTTCGGAATGTCCGTTTGTGAAGCAAGGTTTGATATCGTTAAACCAGTTTGTTTGTTTATTTTATTCTTTCCATTCATTTTTAATCGTACAGCATTATTTATGATATTGTGTGGTAACCATGGCAACAATATAATGTTGTACAATAGAGGTTTCAACGACAACCATATTGGGGCAAAAGAAATATTCATATAGGCCCTAAATATTTAAGAATATATTTCTAGCTATGGGAAGGTTGGTTCAGTGCGCTAAACTTTGACCATGATGATACTGAGTTCGATTACGACTTATACCCCCAAAATTCCTATAATTTAATTATTAAATACATATTTGAAAAAAACTGTATTAACATCAATTGTCATCCAATACTAAAGGTTAAAAGAAATGTATTTGAACTTGATTTGATAAATACAAACGTATTTTAATAACGATTGAAAATTTGTACAAGAAACTTGAGTTTTTAGAAGTAATTCGAAAAAGCAATAAAAAAAGAAAATGGTGGGTGTATTATACGATCTGCTGGAGAGGTAAAAGGCTCAAGTAGTTTTTTTAAAGGAGTTTATCGAATTCGAGCAAAAATTTTGTGTTGTTGGATCTAAAAAGAAGTGTGACCAACACACACCGAGGATCTATAAAAGATGTGGGTAATTGCGCCTATACAATATATGGAGTACTTTCAAATCCTATATTTACACATTCGAACCATTATAAACTTGTTTTTTTATAAAACAGAACTATTTATTATCGTGTTTTATAAACACTATATATATAGATAGTATATAGGCTGTGTATACATACACATACATATATATACAGTATATATATATATATATATATATATATATATATATATATATATATATATATATATATATATATATAGCTGTAATTAAGTTATAGGGTTTTATATATGTATAGCTGTTTTACATATAACAACAAAGCATCTGGTTAAAAACAAAAATTAAGTAGTCTAGCTTAAAATTGACGTAGTAGTTCGTGGTTGCAAAAATGGAAGCCACTCTTCCCTTAACAATAACTTTACGCTAGTAAACTTATTTTTTCATTCAAACTAAAATATCCTAACCTGATGCTTAAGTCATTTGTAGTATAGCTATATTTTAAAAAGAAATAATTTCACTTCGTTAAAATCCCATTTAACTTCTGACTAAAGATTTTGCGTATATTTAGGCCTATCCGATATGTTTAGCCAAAATTTATGTATAAAGAAAGGTTTCACATAGTTAACACGATTAATTATTTATTACAACCTTCATTCTTTATTTATCATATTTTTTACTAAGACTCGGAGGGACCTTATCGGTGTAGAGCACTTATCTGCGGCCTTTGTTATTTATCATATTAAAACTATTATATTTATTTCTTTTATTAAGAACTAAATAATTATTGATTTTATTAATTTAATTATTTTGAAAACTATGAAATTAAGTATTGTATTAAGAATTCTAAATAATATTGTTAAAATAATTACTAATTATTGTAATTTATTATTCATAAATATAATTACAAACTTATTACTATTTTATAGCACATTCATTGATTTAAAACATTATTAGAGAATACGTTAAATTTATTGCTGCAAATTTCTTTAACAGATTCAAATTCCTATTACTGCAACAAAAATGAAAATTACTGCATTATTTTAAATTTTTTTCAAATTTCTATCACTATTTCTGGTTTGTGACTTTTTAATAACTTTTTCTTTTATAGTAACAAGTGTTTGTTTTTCTTTTACTTTTAGGTAACAAGCGTAAATCTAACAAAAATATTTTAGCACTTATAATTGTACAGAATTTCCGAAGTTTTAAAAGTTTAAACCATTACTCTTGTTTTATGTGTGTAATGATATTTAACTATGCGACTTTTACATGACACAAGTATAGGATAAAACTGATACACCAGCAAAGTTGGACAAATGTCTGTACAGGGTTTGTAGTTTACAAATTCTCCCTATTGCATGCGTACCAGCTATAACAAAAGATTTTATAGGCTTAGGGCTAACCTCAAACTCGTAAGCAGGTCTGTTTACCCCTAAAGCAAAGGCAAACAATTCTAACAACTAAAGTAAATTCACTTTCAGATAATTACAATTGTTTACTACAAATTATTTTTAATTCTATTTACATGTACAAGTCATTAACTAAGACGTTGCCAAAACGAAGGTCGAACGGTGGAGGCTATAAAGGTTTGTTCGGTAACTCTGAAGTTATTCCTAGTTAACCTTTCTTGGGTGATTAAGGATACTTTCCACACGATGTATTATGTAAGTAATTAATTATATTTACTTTCTTGTCTTTTAAAAATATATTTATATATTATATAGTTGCCCTTATTTTCAGTGACATGTAATTTTTTCAAACGAAAAGAATTATTATTTTTAAAACTATTACATTTATAAAATTATTAAAACATGACCTTTGACTATTAAATAGGTACTTTTGAGATCTCAATTAAGTTCTGATTTTTAAAGACGTTTTATGTGGCACTGGTTCGAAGAGTGATGCATTATTTTAAAAATCGGTGTCATTAAACAACTGTAGGTTTTTTCTAACAATAAAGTATCCCTACTTCATGAGCACAGTGATAATATTGCAAGACAATTGATAATAAACCCAAGTCTACAGTAATAATAGTACACCTAATATTACAAAGTTGTGTAAGTTTAAACTGTTAGGGTTTGTTATTAGGCTAAGAGTTGATTTTATATAACTTTGAATATTAGTTGTTATTAATTTTGTATTGTGTTTTTGAGGTTTATTTACAGTTGAATTGGATTTACAAAGAAAAGCATTATGGTGCATATTAAATGATTTGATTAATTTTTATCCAATTGACTCATGTTACTAGTTCTTCTTCAGTAGACAAACAGCCTTTTCTTGTATTATTTATCTTACTAGGGGCGCAGCTAGGGGGATTTAAGGGGTTAAACTACCTCAAAGGATTAAATACTTTTTTATATTTTATTAGATGAATAATTACACTAAATTCGTCATTTTTGTAATAAATACATAATAGTTTCAAACTTTTATGAGGAGGTTTAAAATACTATAACATCAAGTTAGTTTCCACATAGATCGACTTCACAATAAAGTAAGATCTGTTAATACATACATGAGTAAACAATGTCCGTAAAAAAATTCAATGTGAGTAACTTTGTTTGGCGATTAGCGATTATTTGAAATATAAAACGTAACCCTCGAAAACGATTAAATAGACTGGCTGTGGTTTGAATGTATAGCCGTGGGAAAATCTCTGTAGAAGTTAATATACGAGTATCTATCGAATTTTCAAAGACTCAACATATCTTTGTAGGGTCGTAGTTTGAAAAGGTTTACTTTTAATCTAATTTCTTGTTATTTCTTGCAAGCCCTTGACCTGATTTCTTTTAGGTATTTGTTTATAAATATTACCCTGAACAACCCTTAAATTTACAGAAAACCACGACGCACAAACACGAATAGTCAATTTTAAATTTAAATTGAGTATTCTTTAAATTTGGAAGATCAAATAAATTCAGAATAAATTTAATTAATTCAATTTGCCAATAGGTATCTAATTTTAGGCTTTATTATGGAAATTAATTTTCAAAATTTTGGGTTGGGGTGTATAAATTTGCTTTTAGTCCGGAATATCAAAACTAACCCTCTCCATCGAGAAAGAGATTTTATGATTCATTTAACTTACTGAAATAATATTTTACTACACACTCTCTAGTAGCACACACTAAGCAATGTGTGGAGTATTTTTTGTGAACGATGATGAAGGCGAGCGAACTCTTAATAACAGAGTATCATTCCCCAACATCCTCTGAAAAAGTCTTTAGGGACCACAAATGGGTCGTATATCTTTTAAATAACAAGCTGAACATGCTTGGTTGTTATCACTGCTCCATATTTGTGACAAAGTGTTGAAACTTTTAGAAATGTCCGACGTTTAATAATGTTCTATAGAACACTTGTAATACTTTATCTCACTGTACTTAATGAGTTATGTTCATTTTTACCCATTATTTATTATATTTAAAGTAGAAAACATCAATCTGATATTTAAAATTTGACGGCGCGGCATTTATTTGTGTTATTAGAAACTAGGCGAGTGTTTTTTAAAAAAATAATTGTTTTATCCCTCAAAATATAAGCCCCAAAATATTTTTTTACAAAGGTATTTTGTTAATTCGACCAAAACGAATTATTCTGCTTTAAAATTTTTCTTATTTCTAATTTAATTTTATATTACAGACATTTAGTTATAATAATCGTGTAGAACTTAAATTAGTTCCATTTACATTTATTATTTATTAATTTAAGCAATTAGTTGATCAGAGCGTTGCAACTGTCAAACAGCCTCTCTCTCTCTCTCCCTCTTTCTCTCTCTCCCCTCAATTTATAATAATCAATTAAATCCACGATTAACTCATAACCTAGAAGATAATGCACACGAAGATGGGTAGAGTACAAATCTTAGGTTACTTCAGTGTCAGAGACACTTTCTTCATTTATTACGATATTTTTTTAGGCTGCACCAAAGCAACAGTTTTTAGATAGAAGTAGTAGTTTCTCCTAATATTTAATAAGATAAGAAAAACTGACAATTATTTGTCTTACAAATACCCTTCTGTATTTGGAAGGGAATGATCTTTCAGAAAGCCACAAATATATAGGATGGTAATTTAAAATTACTAGTAATTTTTACTTGCCTATCTAGATGTTTATCTTCAAAAGAAGTTCTATTAAATCAAAATTACATTATTTGCTTTCATCTTTAATTTAGTTACTAATATACACTTTCATAATTCAAGCCTATAAATAAGTATAAATATTTTAATAACCCTAATAAAAAATAACCTTTTAATAACCTCTTACTTTTCAAGTCAAATAACGACGACCATTTAAGGAGATTTATCCCGTTATCAACTAGAACCCTTACTATCGCACAATTCCGGAAACTGCTGTCCTCATCTAACTGACGTTAGTGCTCCTTAAGCAAGGTTTTACATATATCGTATGTATACGTAAATGTTAACTCGAAAAACAAATTATGGTTTGACTAAATTTTTCCCCAAGCCCGGCAGAGAAAACTTTTCAGCTGAGACAAATTTTCATTGCTTATGGTATTCTTAAATGCTTTTAAATAATTCTAAAGTAATTTTTATTAAAAGTAATGGATTCAAATAATGAAATGAGAGAAAAAATTTAACAAACAAAATGACAACATTAAAAAAACTTAATAAACTACAACATTGCTTTTTGTAATCAGCTGATAGCAGGCTATGAAGTATACTTCTAAATTACAATGTTTAGTTATGCGGGAACTCATATTTAATGTTTATTATATAGAGTTATAATTTAATGTTTGTGAAAAATGAGCCTCATTCTATTCAAGTACTGTACATAGCTGTATTACAGGTAAAATGTATTAAGGTTGTTTACATGTACCCGAAATAATGATTTAAGATTTTATATTGGAAGTAGAAATGTTCCATCAGCTTGACTTTAGAATAAGAATTTAAAAGATTATCCTTAAACAAACTATCTATATTGCAATTACTTATCACTGATGTTTTTTAATTTGACCAAAGCATTAACAATTCATACTTTAAACTCTCAAAGTTTCAGAAAACATGCTTCCGATTTAGAAGATTCTATTTGTCAACAGTAACATTTTACGACTTTACTATTATCTGAAAAATGGCTTCCTGCAGATGAACCAGTTGAGTTACTCAAAGATGCATTGGCAATCTGTGTGCTTAGAAATATGGTGATCTGTGTCTAATATTAAAATGGAAAAGAATTTATATTTTTAAATGTTTTAAACTTGCCTATAGTATTTCCTTTGTTTGTTGAGGACGGCCGTTTCGGTAGACGTGTCCCTTTGTCCCCTCCCAAAACGGTCGTCCTCAACAAACAAAGTAAGTGCTACTATAGGCAAGTTTAAAACATTTAAAAGTGTTTAGTGATTACTAGTAGCTCACGCGAATTTATATTTGTTGATTGAATCTTCACGAGAGTTACTAGTTTATCAATAAAAACATTTTAAATTGTTACACTTGCCTATTGTAGCACTTACTTTATATTGTTGAGGACAGCTGTTTAGGGAGATGTGTCCCATTGTCAAAGACTGTAACTCAAAAAGAATTTACTATGGTTATTAAATATCATTTCGTTTTTATAGGAGAGTTTATTCCATACAGTCACAGAGGTTCAATAATTTTTAAAAACTATAAACATGAGCTACCAATGGTTTTAGCAGACAATTTAAATTTAAATTTTGTAAAAGAGGAATTAATGCCACTAGTTATGTTCCTTCAAAAAACAAAAAAAAAATTAATTGCAAATTAACTAAAATCCAAGAGAATGTAGGCCTATTACTAGATATGGAACAACAATAGATACACTATTTATAAGATACCTTAATAATGTTATATGGAATAATTTGTAACCTATTATTACTTATCATCGACCAATTATCACAGTAACACTGTTAAAAGCAGTAATGTTAAAACTGATACTTTTAAATAAAAAGCATACTAATTATTTTCTTAAAAAACCTGAATATGTTTTATTTTACTTTAATATATTTATCTCCTTTAATATACCCTAATATATAACCTTTAATAAACCATCAAGCACATATTCTAACATATATCTCATTTAATAAACCCTCCTTTCATGTTAATTTTTTATACCAAATAGTTTTGAAGTTTCATATCTCCCAGATGTTCCGCAATTGCTAATTTTTTATGCTGTACTTACTCTACTATGCATGCCTACTATATATTTCTATGTTAAAAGAGAAGAGTTAGATAAATTAGGTTTGTGCCTATTCTGTAATTTAAGACGGCTTAACTAATTAAAACTTAGATCTAATAATATTTTTAACCAATCCTCATAAATTTAATTAATAAATTATTTAATTAATAAATTATTTATTTAAATAATTTATATTTAAATTATATATTTTGTTTTAAATCTTGTACATTTTATAATAATAATTACATATCAGAAGAAGTTGAGAAAAAAATGTTTGAGAGGGGAATACAGGTCTACTCTTATTTAACAATTTGTAAAATGTCAGAATTTATGAATTAAAATCATAAACAACTAAAGAATTTATAAATTATTTATAATAATAATTTATTTTGCAATTTCAGATAATTTTTATTCTATGCCTTCTACTAGTTACAACTATTGTGGAGCCAGGTTTCTATCCAACTGATGACAATCATTACCCTGCTCCTGTTCCACATTACTCACCTCCTGTAAAACATTATCCTGCACCACCCCCACCTCCAAATGAATATGGATTGTCAGATTACTCACCTGAAACAGTAGAAGTAAACCCAGATCAGCCAAAAAAGTTCCATACTACATATGGTCTGCAAGAGTTTATACCAGATGCTCCTATTGCAATACCGGATGTTTCCAATGGTATTGAAACATTGTCAGTTATATCAAAATATCCAAAACCTGTTCCACATTATCCAGCACCTGTTCCTCACTACCCTGAACCTGTTCCACACTACCCAGAACCTGTCTCTCACTACCCTACACCTATTCCTCACTACCCTGAACCTGTTCCACACTACCCAGAACCTGTTCCAAACTACCCAGAACCTGTTCCACACTACCCTGCACCTATTCCTCACTACCCTGAACCTGTTCCACCCTACCCAGAACCTGTGCCCCATTATCCAGAACCTGTGTCCCATTATCCTCCATCTGTTCCCCACTACCCAGCACCTGCTCCACACTATCCAGCTCCGATAAAAACCCCACAAACAGAATACGGATTGTCAGATTTCTGAAAAAGGTAAGCAGTTGTGAATAAATTTTTAACCATAAAAGTAGACTTCCAACGTATAATATAGTGTAACGTTGCATTATTCCAACTTATAATATAGTGTAACGTTGCATTATTCCAACTTATAATATAGTGTAACGTTGCATTATTCCAACTCATAATATAGTGTAACGTTGCATTATTCCAACTCATAATATAGTGTAACGTTGCATTATTCCAACTCATAATATAGTGTAACGTTGCATTATTCCAACTCATAATATAGTGTAACGTTGCATTATTCCAACTTATAATATAGTGTAACGTTGCATTATTCCAACTCATAATATAGTGTAACGTTGCATTATTCCAACTCATAATATAGTGTAACGTTGCATTATTCCAACTTATAATATAGTGTAACGTTGCATTATTCCAACTCATAATATAGTGTAACGTTGCATTATTCCAACTTATAATATAGTGTAACGTTGCATTATTCCAACTTATAATATAGTGTAACGTTGCATTATTCCAACTTATAATATAGTGTAACGTTGCATTATTCCAACTCATAATATAGTGTAACGTTGCATTATTCCAACTTATAATATAGTGTAACGTTGCATTATTCCAACTTATAATATAGTGTAACGTTGCATTATTCCAACTTATAATATAGTGTAACGTTGCATTATTCCAACTTATAATATAGTGTAACGTTGCATTATTCCAACTTATAATATAGTGTAACGTTGCATTATTCCAACTTATAATATAGTGTAACGTTGCATTATTCCAACTTATAATATAGTGTAACGTTGCATTATTCCAACTCATAATATAGTGTAACGTTGCATTATTCCAACTTATAATATAGTGTAACGTTGCATTATTCCAACTTATAATATAGTGTAACGTTGCATTATTCCAACTCATAATATAGTGTAACGTTGCATTATTCCAACTTATAATATAGTGTAACGTTGCATTATTCCAACTTATAATATAGTGTAACGTTGCATTATTCCAACTCATAATATAGTGTAACGTTGCATTATTCCAACTTATAATATAGTGTAACGTTGCATTATTCCAACTTATAATATAGTGTAACGTTGCATTATTCCAACTTATAATATAGTGTAACGTTGCATTATTCCAACTTATAATATAGTGTAACGTTGCATTATTCCAACTTATAATATAGTGTAACGTTGCATTATTCCAACTCATAATATAGTGTAACGTTGCATTATTCCAACTTATAATATAGTGTAACGTTGCATTATTCCAACTTATAATATAGTGTAACGTTGCATTATTCCAACTTATAATATAGTGTAACGTTGCATTATTCCAACTTATAATATAGTGTAACGTTGCATTATTCCAACTCATAATATAGTGTAACGTTGCATTATTCCAACTTATAATATAGTGTAACGTTGCATTATTCCAACTTATAATATAGTGTAACGTTGCATTATTCCAACTCATAATATAGTGTAACGTTGCATTATTCCAACTTATAATATAGTGTAACGTTGCATTATTCCAACTTATAATATAGTGTAACGTTGCATTATTCCAACTTATAATATAGTGTAACGTTGCATTATTCCAACTTATAATATAGTGTAACGTTGCATTATTCCAACTCATAATATAGTGTAACGTTGCATTATTCCAACTTATAATATAGTGTAACGTTGCATTATTCCAACTTATAATATAGTGTAACGTTGCATTATTCCAACTCATAATATAGTGTAACGTTGCATTATTCCAACTTATAATATAGTGTAACGTTGCATTATTCCAACTTATAATATAGTGTAACGTTGCATTATTCCAACTTATAATATAGTGTAACGTTGCATTATTCCAACTTATAATATAGTGTAACGTTGCATTATTCCAACTCATAATATAGTGTAACGTTGCATTATTCCAACTTATAATATAGTGTAACGTTGCATTATTCCAACTTATAATATAGTGTAACGTTGCATTATTCCAACTCATAATATAGTGTAACGTTGCATTATTCCAACTTATAATATAGTGTAACGTTGCATTATTCCAACTTATAATATAGTGTAACGTTGCATTATTCCAACTCATAATATAGTGTAACGTTGCATTATTCCAACTTATAATATAGTGTAACGTTGCATTATTCCAACTTATAATATAGTGTAACGTTGCATTATTCCAACTTATAATATAGTGTAACGTTGCATTATTCCAACTTATAATATAGTGTAACGTTGCATTATTCCAACTTATAATATAGTGTAACGTTGCATTATTCCAACTTATAATATAGTGTAACGTTGCATTATTCCAACTTATAATATAGTGTAACGTTGCATTATTCCAACTCATAATATTGTGTAACGTTGCATTATTCCAACTTATAATATAGTGTAACGTTGCATTATTCCAACTTATAATATAGTGTAACGTTGCATTATTCCAACTTATAATATAGTGTAACGTTGCATTATTCCAACTTATAATAAAGTGTAACGTTGCATTATTCCAACTTATAATATAGTGTAATGTTGCATTATTCCAACTTATAATATAGTGTAACGTTGCATTATTCCAACTCATAATATAGTGTAACGTTGCATTATTCCAACTCATAATATAGTGTAACGTTGCATTATTCCAACTCATAATATAGTGTAACGTTGCATTATTCCAACTTATAATATAGTGTAACGTTGCATTATTCCAACTCATAATATAGTGTAACGTTGCATTATTCCAACTCATAATATAGTGTAACGTTGCATTATTCCAACTCATAATATAGTGTAACGTTGCATTATTCCAACTTATAATATAGTGTAATGTTGCATTATTCCAACTTATAATATAGTGTAACGTTGCATTATTCCAACTCATAATATAGTGTAACGTTGCATTATTCCAACTTATAATATAGTGTAACGTTGCATTATTCCAACTTATAATATAGTGTAACGTTGCATTATTCCAACTTTGAAAACATTCAATTTATATTAAACTATATCAAAATAATTCTATAAAATATTTCATCACTAAACTTACTAATTATTTGAAGGAGATCACAAAATTTTTCTCTTTTTTAATGTAATTTAAATATATTCACATTAGTAAGCTTTGTTTCTAAATAAGTAAAAAAAATAGATCTAGGAACAATACAATACTTTTTAAAAGTATAGTCTATAAGTTTGAAAAATGACTGAATAAAATTTATCTTTAATTTTCTGGTACTTATAATGTCAAATTATTTCAACATAAGTAGTCATTTTTAGAATATTATAAAAATAGTATACTATTTTAAAATATAAAGTATAGAAACATTTTGATAAATACTGTTTTACAAAAAGGGCTTACTAAAAGGAAGTAATGTTTAAAAATCTACATATTAAGATTGAGTGTTTCATAAAATTAGTGAAGTTTAACTTTCCATGTCTATTAATATGAACTTTAATTCAATTCATCTCATTTAAACCAGAAAATATTGATAAAATATATTTTTTGGAGTTTAATTTTAATAGCTTCATTTCATATGCAACTTTTCAACACTTCTAGAATACAATATCATTCCTAATATGTTTTGAGAAATATTAATGAAGGCAAACAATGTTTTGTTTTTGCATTTACAATTTAACATGTAGCTATATACCCACACATACTTTATGTAGGTATGTACATTTATACTTTAAAACAACTAGCACGATTCTTACTTTTTGATAAAATTTATAATAGTTAGAAAAACATCTCTTCACGACAAACTACAAATAAATTCTGCCCACACACTATAAACATTACCAACGCTACCACCACAAAAGAAGAGATGAAATTAATAAAAAACGGAAAAAAACCACAACACAATATAAAGCAGACAATATAATATATGAAAATATGACACTTGACACTGAATCAACTGTCCAATAAAATAAGACTAATATTACAGAAAAAAAACACAAATGAACACAAAAGTTTAAACGAATAACTAACACAAGAAACAAAACTGGTCACTAACATCACATATGCAGCAAAACAATACAGCTCAAGAAAGGAAGGCTAAAAAGGTAATATTAGAGTCTTTATAAAAAACAACTCCCTAATTGACAAAATAGCTGAATACACCATTAACAGAAACATACAGCTTGGATTAACCACTAGGTATCCACCTGGATACCATACCAGGGTGGTCCAAGGAGCATGATAAAAATTATTTTTGCAGGTAAATATATTTGTGATAAGATTAATAAATTATGAATTATTTTCCTTTTATAGAGTTTTTGTATATGCTTATTGTTCATAGAATTTTCTTTTTTGCCAGTAAATATAAACCCATAAAGAGTTGTACAGATAATGATTCAGATCTGTGAGAGACATGAAGATAATTGCACTCAGCTCCAATAGGTTTGGATTTGTTGAGATCATTAAAACACTGGGAGCCTCAGAAATTACCAAATATGCAAGAAAATTATTGAGTAGTTATCTCAAAGATCTTAAGTCTGTCGTTCTATATGAACAAAAAAGGGCTTTAAGTTGTTTTCATGAAGAACCATTTTTACTGAAAAATAGTGAGAAAGAAAAAAAGAGCATATTTAAACTGACATTAGCAACGTTTTTTGTAATTTTAATGTAGTTTATATCTGCCAAATAAGTGAAGAATTGCTGCATAGAGAAAGTAACTTTTTCACCTTTCAGTGTGTAAGACCTTTTTAAGATAGACTATCAGCCACAGCAGTTTGGCATCATTAGCTCATTTCTCTTTGAGGGAAGGCCAACCCAAGAGATGCTGAACCATCTCATGTAAGGAGAAAGTCATTATAAATTTACTTTAAATTTTTGGGCTTTATAAACTTGTTACTTGAGTAAATCATTACTAAAGTTGTATAAGTAAGTTTATTATTAAATTCATTTTAAAAATTTTGAGTTTTTCCTTACGAGGAGTTGTACGAGGGGTGGTAGACACTTTAAATCTGGGTCTGCATACCACTACTTGCAACAAATCATTTAGAAAAATACAAAATACCTGTAAATAATATACTCTACATGCATTATAAATCAGATAAACCATAATACATAAACATTTTCCCCTAAAAGCACCTACTCTCAGATCTGAAAGGCTAAAACTACCAACTAGTAAAACATCTAAAAGAGGTTTATCTTGATAAAAAAAATTATGAAAAATAGAACAGATCTTTCAAACAAATAAAGGACATAAATATTGTAAAACTCAACCATACTATCTGTTGGCATAAAAACTTATGTAATAATATTTTTGTAAATGAAAATTACATATTGTAAAATTCTACCTCAACTAGATTATTATACACAAACCTCACTCACAAAACAAATATCCACCAAAATTAATTACTGGAATGAATACATCAACAATATAATCACATTAGATAGGAGTAACACCCATCAATGAAAATGGTCCAGTCTCATATAAATAAAATAAATTATTAACTCCTCTTCAATACAGAACTTCAGTTATAATCCATAAATTCTGTGCAAAATAACAAAATCCTTTCACAGAAACAAGAAACTCAGGAATCATAATTTAGAGAAAGTAAACAATAACAAAAATATTTTACACAACACATCAAACATAAACGTGTTGCCTTTAGATTTATTTTACTTGTATATAGACCACAAGAAGTTAAATCATTTACAGTATAATAGACTAAATAATATTCTAATACATATAATACAAAACACAAAAACAACATAAAACAGGAAGAAAGACATATATCCCACTTTTTCTATATACTATAACATCATAAATAGAATCGTTCAAGAACCTTGAATAAACCACTTAAAAGACAGGATTTAAAACAAATAATTAACTATGATACAATATGCATTACAACCCAAAAAAGAAAACTCAAAGAACTAGGTATGGAATACAAATTAAACTACAGACCGTAAACAATTCTACATCCCGCAAACAATCCACAGTTTTTAACAAAGATTGAAAGAACACACAGTCAATTAATAATGCAATAGCTTAATACACCGGGTTACAGAGATTAATCAAAATCTAGGAATTCTCCACATTAACAAAATAGAATCACATATCAACACACTAGAAAAATGTATCATTTACAAACATAGCAAATATAGAGATCATCTTAAATGCACAATTCCTTTACGCACCACATACAGTTTGAACTAATTATTGAAAACCTACCTTAAAAAGCAGCATTAATTAGTTTTACAATGATTCTTAATAGCCGCCTAAATAATAATAATAATAATAATTTCCTAGTACAATTAAAATCTTTAGGAGTCAGAAAAGTTTTTTTTAAAACCTTATTTTAATTTAAAGTACATTTAATATATGTGTGTGTGTACCAATAGGGAAAAATCATCTTCACATTACTCTCACAGCAGTAAAAAAAAATATTTGATACAAGACACTTTAAAAAAATTTCTTGAAAAGAACCAACACTGGGACAAACAACTTCGAGAAAACTACATGCTTAATGTTTATATTAGTACTTTTTAGATGGTGATAGTTGAATATTTTTTTGGTAATTAGTTATAATTTAATTTTAGCTTTCAACTATATCAATGATTAACAAATTGAATTTTTTCCAGGTTTTAAGGACGCTGTGAAAAATGTAAAATTATTGTAACTATAATAAATTGTAAATAGAATTGTGTATTATATAAGAAAAATAAATTATTTTAATTTATACCTCAATGATAGTTTTGGGATTATTTTCAACCCTTAAACTTGATACACTCAACTGATTGTACAGCTGTATCAATATGGTTTTATTTACTTCATAATCTGAGTTTCAGGAAATCCAATCATACAAATATCTCAGTTTTCATACAGGAAATTTTTAACTTGCTGGGTATAAGCAACTGCAGGTGCAGTAATTAAAAGTACCCATAAATATTTTTCCAGGACACACACCAACTCTAACACATATAGGCATAGGTATTCAAATATGGTTTTGACATCTTTCCCTACACCCCTTGTATTAAATACACAACATAAATATGTAAATAATTTATGAAATGTAAAATCTAAAATGTTTTCTATGTCTTACTATATGTTTCAATCTCTTGTGTATGATAGTGATTGCTGTGTCCAGGACTTCATAAAATAGTTATATCCCAGACTAGGGATGATCGATATTTTCTGTCACTGATATTCGTTTGCCGCTGGTGGTACCAGTAACAAAATATGGAAAATGCTAGTTCCAGTGACTATGGATCAATCGGGCGTTGCCTCTATTGTGATTGGGCAAAATGTCGCAGTCATTGGATGAAACGGCTCTCATTGGTTGATTTGTCGCTGTCACTGGCTCTGCTCTCAACACTAATTATTGTGCAGTGTCGTTGACTGAAGGGGAGAGGAGGGGTTGTCTCTATTGTGGTAAAATGTCGCTGGCCTGACTGAAAAGTTACTGATATTTTACCAAAGATTATTAATTGTTAGTTTACTCTCAATTTTTGTCCTTCCAAAAATCTTTCTTAGTAGGCTCAATGTTGATAAATCAGTCAGTCAACTGTCAATATTTGCCTCATAAAAATGTTTTTCCAAATTAATTTTTTAATTAGCCACTCATTACAAACCAAAGGCATATAAGAAAACCAAGGTTTTACCTGTTATAGGTTTAGTATGTTTAGTTTATAGTTGTAGTTTTAAACCTTTAGTATATTAAAAGTTTAAGGCAATGGTTTTCAACCTGGGGTACACAAAACCCCTGGGGGTTCGTTGAATGAAAAGTTGTAATGGCTGATATGTATAAAGAATTATTTGAGCTCAGAACCGAAGTGTAGTTGTTTTTCGTGGTACACCTTTCCACCCTGTTTACAGGTTACATGACAATAAATGATTGGCTACAATCTTTAGCTTACTAATCTGACATTTTTCAACAAATCAATAAGATTAATCTGAACCTCCAGATAAGTTCAATGACGATCTTCAGAGTATCAGAGAAGATAGAATCTATGATGAAAAAGATTGACTTTTGGAGGTCTTGTATTCTTCAGGACCAGACAAGTAATTGAAACTTTCCACAACCTTTTGAAAGAGAAATATACAACTTTCTATTGATGTGAAACAGCAAATATCTGATTACTTGAAGGGATTAAAATCATTGTTTGTGAGATACTTTTAAAGTTAGATGAATGTATTCACTGGGTTCATGTTCGTTTTTCTGAAGAGAATTTTCAGTCAGCACAGTTATATATCGCACAAAAATAAGGTCTGGTTGAAATGTCTACTGACAGTACACTGAAATCATCTTTCAAGATAAAACCTTTCATAAGCTTTTGGTTGCATGTAAACAATGAATATGAACATCTGTCTGACATGGCACTGAAGGTTTTGTTGCCTTTTCCATCCACTGTATAGGTGGAAAAAGCATTTTCATGCTATGCTTTTATCTAAAACAAATACAGAAACAAGTTGGATGGAGCCCCAGATGAGACCGAACTTACAAAACTGAGTGCAGCAAAACAAGGACAAGGATGCCAATAGTGTACAAATAAAAATGTAACTAAGCCTAAAGTTTATCCAATTTTTCATAAACATTGTTATATAATTAACAAAACTAATGGAAACATTGAATTTTAAAATAATGTTGTTTTAATTGTTTTTCAATCAAAACTGTAATGCAATGGTAAATGTAGTCACAAAATATAGTTCTCATATGGGGCCTATTTTAATTTTTCTTTATTGTTACAACAAACTTGTTCGGATTAGAATCTAATAGAAGCGTACAATTTATGTCCCCTCTATTAATAGAGGGGTATAATTTGGTAAGGGGTACACAACTGACATGAGGTTTAGAGCCACTGGTTTAAGTTATAGTTTGACACTTACTTACTTCTTGCTGCGGACGTCCAGGGTCATGTGACTCCGATGGTCCGATGTCCATAATAAGTTGCTGCAGCCAAGGTCCAAAACTGTTTATCAATCTATATTGTTTTGATGTTTCCCTGGCTTCTCAGCGCAGACAGCAAAGCTGCTCTTGGTGGAATTGGTGAGGTGCATCAAAGGAGGATATGGTCTAGAGTCTCCTCCTCTTTTCTACAGTTAGGGCAGAGTGGAGATTCACTCAGATTAAATCTGAAGAGATAGGTCTCAGTCACAATGTGTCCGATTCTTGCTCGTGCTGCAAAGACGGCTGTAAATCTGGGAACCCCTTGATACATTTCCAAATCATTTGGTTCTTTTTGAATGTCATAGAGGTTTCTTCTCTCCAACAGTGGATCCATTTCCTTCTAACTGATGTTTTCACAGCACTCAGGCATTTCTTTAGAGAGTACCGTGGTAAGAAGACTGGGCCAATTTCTGCTGCTTGTTTGGCGATTGTATCTGTTTTTCCATTACCGTCGATGCCGCAATGTGAGGGGATCCACTGGAGCTGTATTTGTTTCTCATCTTGGCTGAGAGTGTTGAATAAATTTGTTATTTCTTCTAGTCTGAATGAGTAGCTTCCTGGTTTCCGGTTCTCTATTATGTGCAAGGCGCTCTTGGAGTCAGTGAATATACAGAACTTCTCTGCTCGTAGTTGAAGGCAGTTTACCAAGGCTGCATTTATTGCCAGCAACTCTGCATCGACACTGGAGGCTGCATTTGCTGGTATGTAATATTCTTCTCTAGTGAAGTGGTTATAGTAGCCTGCTCCTGACTTATCTTGGACTAGATCTACTGACCCATCGGTGTAGATTTGAACGGAGTCTGGGTACAGATTCTGAATCATTTCCAGTGACTCTCGCCGAAGTGCCTCCTGGGGGGGTCTTCCTTAGTTAGGCAAGAAGGTAGATTTAGAGTTACCATTATTTCATTCTGCTTCCAAGGGGGTTCGTGGTTGCAGACCGGGATTTCCTCTGGAGTCTCAGAAGGCATTTCAGCAGCGAGCAAATTGATACTGTGAGTGTATGAATGCCGTGTAGTAGTTTCTTTTAAAGAAGTTATAGATTGATGAATCATACAGGACCTTTTATAACTAGATTCATTCTTTTGTGTAATGATTTAGGTGACTTTTGCAGAATAAGGACAAGCATAAAATTTAACATATCGAATATTATTTCAACAAAATAAATTTTAGAATATATTGAATTATATACAATTATAAAAGTAAATTTTTCAAAAAACCTTACCTAGTCAAAATGTTTTTCAAAATGACTGGGTTTGACTTTATCACCAGGGTATTTGTTGGCCTAAGTGGTTTCACAACTCAACCCTACTCTTACTTTAGATATAGCTCCTATACACCATTACAATTATAACCAAAACATTATGCATTCTAAAATTATAGATTATAGAGAACAATGTGCAAACCCATTGTACTGATATTCTGGTCATTACAGAATAAAACTACATTACCTACATCTTCAAATTCTACTCCTAACCATAGAAAGTCCAATCAGCAACATCTTCAGTGAAATATTCTTACAGATCCCGTCACACAACAACATTATTTATTGTCACTGATAAGTTGACAAAGTCGTCACATTATACAAGGGTAGTAACCATCAATGCAAACAATTTCTTTTCTATATAAAAAGTACACCTAACACTCCACTTACCTACAGAACTCAAATCAAATTGAAACTTTACTGACCCCAGAATTATTAAAAGGTTAACAAAAACACATCAAACCACCCGTCCCAATATAAACATACTGGTTTAAATCAATGAAATATAGACTAAAAAAAACACCAATCTCCACCGACAAATAAATCTACTCAATACTTGAAACAAAAACAGAAATAGAGAAAAATAATTGATAGCCTGTGACACAAAATACAAACAAAAACAATATAGCTGGGAAAACAAGATTTTTACCATACAAACACACAATACAAGGTCTCCTTGAGAACTCCAAAAACACACACACTCAAGTAAAACCAAGTTCATACTAGTCTTTCTAAACAGATAAAAAAAATTTGCAAACATACTAGAACACAAAATTCAAACATATTGAATGAGCCAACCTGTACAAATCCCTATGCTTTTTGACATTTTCCAACAGCTGATTTTAAAACTGGCGCTGATTGACATTGAATCCTGGTGGCTAATCTATAGACTGGAGATGATCCAGTGTAAAGAACAAAATGTTTTCTTTATTATAATATAATCTGTCAAGTTAAAAGTTGCACTGAACATCATGAACAGCAAAACCAAATACCAAGGCACAGTTATTATGTATATTTAATGAATAAGGAATTAGCGATACATTATTTAACGTGCATTAAACAAGTCATCTTATCTTCACCTCTGACATAAGGTATAAATTATCAAAATCAAACATAAATCTATACATGTATTTATTTACACTAATTCTGGAATAATGTATTAATTAATTGTATTATATCAATATAACACAAAATATATTTTATTCTAAACATTTCATTATGATGATATTAAACGTTTATGCAATAAATAAAATAAAAATTTAATTTTCGTTGGGTACTACAGCAGTAATCAAATAAATTGTAAACATAACTTTATACATAAAACAGTTAAATTTTTTAGATGTCACACATAAAACATAAAAAATATCTAATATAATTATAATTAATAAATTACAGTGCTAACACTAAACAATTAATTACTTTTATTAAAAATAGAAAACAACTTAAGACATAAAGAAAGCAATTAAATGCTGAATTGGCATTTCTAAGAAATACCTAATTTTCTCCAAAACATTAACATGTTAAATGCAAGAGTCTTAAGGTGTTTTGAACCACTTCCAGTGCTAAATGTTTTCATTTTATAAATATCACTATAACATCATTTTGAACCTATCATTGTTAGTATTTCATATTTAGCTGTTTTTTTTTTATTTAAAAAAATATTGACGTTACATGTCTCCTGCTCAGATAATGCAAACACTCTGTCATGCAAGTGATGACAAACCAATGTCACTTACTTTTCTTTAGAAAAACTTGATAATTATTTTATAAGGAAATCTATACATTTAAAATGGCATATAAGAAAATGCCAAAACAAACCTTGTTTTCTTAGTTTTCTGGTAAAACCCCTGTAGAAATTCCAAGTAGGACTTTCTGGACTTGATATTATGTTGGTTATTATAGACAGTAATAATATGATAGATAGTAATAGTATCTTAAATATGATACCAAAGTCACAAAACTAGGCTTTTGTAATAGTTTACGAAAGCTAGAAAATTCCAATACTTGAGGTAACACCTTATATTCGAACCTGTTGAATGTGTTTAAGTATTACATTTTTAAAATAAAGTACTTTTAAAAATGATAGGTTTTGACCCTAAAATAATAATAATTGATTTTAATGAATATAATAATCAATAATAAGTAAACAAAATAATTACTTTTGAAAATTATATTTGTAATTTAATTCTAAGAAAATCAACCTAAAACCAAAAAAGGTAAAAATTAAGGGAAAAACTGATGAACAATCTCAAGGGTTCACTTGAAGAAATAGGCAGAAGTTACTACCTTCAATAAATGGTAGCGCTAGTGAGGGGCAATAGGAAGGAAAAAAACAACGTGTTGTCGACAATAGTTAACGTCTGATCTTTTGCAGCCAGACTTGTTTAAAAAAAGTGTTGACTACTTTTACAGAAAAAAAATCCATAATTTTATACAAAGACCAACAAAAAAAAAAAAAAAAAAATAGAAAAATATTATTACTTATTGATTATATTTTTAAAAACATGATTATTTCACCTTAAAGTAATGAGCTTAGAAATACTGATATTAAAACAAAAGGATTTCCTGTTTACAATTATTATATAACACAGTTCATCCAAAGACTGAAGTTAGATTTATATATACAAATTGGCAAACCGATATAAATAACTACTGATTTTATTAACATTTATAATTTCTTTAAATATATAATATGCCTAAAAAGTTTATGCACAAAATTTATCTAGAAAAAAATCTCATATGCCTTTGAGAGTCTCTGTGACCACCTCTCATATTAGGAGCACCAAATCTATCTCTACTGTCTTTAACACCCCATGGAGGATGTAGTGGAAGAGGAGCTCTTAAAGGCCTACTTCCAAAATGATGTGGTGTATCTGGTCTAATACTTCGCATATCTGGTGGTGGTGGTCTGAAATTGTGTGGTGCTCCAGGCGTTCCACTACTAGGTACACTTCCACTTGGGCCTTCTTGATGCCAAACCGGAGATCCTGCTCGACCATTACCTGTTACAAAGTTTATTAGGGAATTGACAATTTTATTTTCCCCTTATTTCTATACTGTTGTAAGCTATGCTAAAAATTATATATAAATTTCCTACTGATCTAGTATGAAACGTGTCTGATGAAAAACAACAGTAGGTAGGGTTTTTTGCCAATTGGTAGTAATAAGTATACAATAATAACAAGGCCCTGAAGGTTTACCAGTCAAAAAACTGCAAGTTTTAAAATATTTGTGGTGTGAGTATTATATATTTTAACAACTAAGTTAAGTTCACTACACTTCATGGCATGTATTTAAGGCCATTTTAAATAACATATATATTTACAACCGTGGGACAACATGTAATAATTTAAAATTGTAAAATTACGGCTTAGCTTTCACCATGTATATACGAGGGCTATTCAGAAAGTAAGGAACGTTTCTGTCTGACGCCGCTAGGCGCGCGGCGATCTCGTACATTTTGGTGCTTGCGCACTCGGCAACTCAGTTGTCAGCAGTGACAACGGGAACATTTTTTCGCAATTTCAACTGAAGATGTGCGCTGCGATTAAAATTCCCGCCAGTTGTGAGCTGCGGTCAGTGATATGGTTTTTGTTGGAAAAAAACTTAAAACCGATAACATTTATCGCCAAGTGTGTGAAGTTTACGGAAACAATGTAATGAATGAAAGTTTTGTGAGAAAATGGTGCATTCAGTTTAAAAATGGCCGAACTGACGTTCATGATGAAGCGAAGAGTGGACGCCCAAGCATTGTGACTGATGAACTGGTTGCTAAAGTTGATGAAAAGGTTCGCAAAAACCGCCGATTCACGATAACGGAGCTTTCGCTTTGTTTCCCACAAGTTTCACGGACTTTGTTGTTTGAAATTGTCACACAAAGGTTAGGCTACCACAAATTTTGTGTAAGATGGGTGCCGAAAATGCTCATTGACCGCCATAAAAGTCAGCGAATGGAGGCAAGTTCGACATTTCTGGATGCCTACAACAGACATGGTGATTCACTACTGGATCGCATCTTAACTGGTGATGAGACATGGGTAAAACATGTTAATTGTGAAACGAAATTACAGTCCATGGAGAGGGGGCAGACAAGCTCCCCCAAAAAACCAAGAAAATGTTTGCAAACATTTTCAGCAAGGAAGATTATGGCGACAGTTTTTTGGGACAGCCAAGGTGTGCTTCTTATTGACTTTCTTGAACATAGTGCAACAATAAATTCTGAGCGGTACTGTGAAACTTTGCGCAACCTTAGGAGAGCAGTTCAAAACAAGAGTCGAGGAAAATTGACGTCAAAAATTTTGTTTGTGCATGACAATGCCCGACCTCACACAGCAAACCGCACCAAAGAACTCCTTGAGCCATTCAAATGGGAGGTTGTTCCTCATCTGGCCTACAGTGCTGACCTTGCACCAAGCGATTTTCACTTGTTTCCAAAGGTTAGCAACACAGCACTTTGACGACGACACGGCGCTCAAGCCACGCGTCACTGAGTGGCTGACATCGCAGGCGGCAGATTTCTATGATGAAGGAATTTCAAAGCTTGTCCACCGCTACGATAAATGTCTCAATTTGTTTGGTGACTACGTAGAAAAGTAGTATTTTAGTTGCTCTTTCAGATGTATATAATAAAAATTGTTTATTGTGCTTATTTTTTTAAAATTCAAAAACGTTCTGAATAGCCCTTGTATATGTATATATACTAAAGTTCCCAAGGTTTTGATGCTTTTCCTCTCTGAACTAACATTATGTTAATATTCTGCTGGGAAGAATTTCACTTACAAGAATATTTATCTACTAATTGAGTAGGACAAGAAGTACATCAAATCTGAAAATGAATTTGGCATTTTGATGCAAAAATTTGAATGTTCATAAGACGTCTCCAGGATAATACTAATAACATAACGAGGGTAGTACTTGAAGCACGCATCTTGCAGCAATTTATTTGAAATAACAAAGGCTACAGGGTGCCTGAACTAATTGACATTACTGATGATACTTCTTTAGAGAAAAGGTATTATCTTCAGAACATTCTTTGTTGCAGAGGAGGGATAATCATTAATCTTCGAGAAGGTGCATGCGGAGTTTTTCTCTGCACGTATCGTTATTTGTTAAGAAAACGTCTTTCCAGTTGTCAGAAGTTTATTTCCAGCTCGTCACTCCACAACCTGCGTTCTAGGAAATGGCCCAACCTATTTTTGTTAATTTTTTTCTCATATTGTTAGTGTGAATTTTATCTTTGTCACTCGCTGTGAGATTGTGGAGGTTTTGCCCACAAGCGTCTTTCATGTAACTTATTTGTGCAGAGTTCATCATGCCCTGCTATTTACATTACAAACGATTTTTGGAGTTAAACCATTATTGTTTGTGTTGTTATTAATATTTTAGTGTTCTATATCTTTTTAACATCTTAGTTTCACATTTTATTCTTGTCCCTTTTGAAGAGGAGGGAATTCGTAAAATGCTGAGTAGTGTCGAAAAATAGGAATTTAAGAAATACAGCCTGCCAGAAATTTTGTAAGACAGCTTTTTGATGATTCTGATGAGAAAAAGTCTCTGTCAGATGATGAACCTGACATAAAAGCCAATGAAATTGAAAATGAAGACATAAGTGAATCTGAAAATGACAAAAGTGGGCGATTTGTTGGAAATTTGTCAATTTTCACTTTACAGAGATAATTCTGGGAAATCCATTACAGTGCAGATTGACTATGGGAAAAAACTATCTTTTAGTAAAAACCGAAAAATGCTGTGGTATACTGTACCAGTTAAGCAATGGAGAACAGCAAGAAGAAACATAGTTCTAATGAGAGTGGGTCATGTTCAAGCTACACTAGTGGTGACTAGTGACCTTACAAATGAACAATTATGAGTTGTTTTTTCAACAAAGACTAAGTTTCTGCTAATTTTATTTTACTCTAGAACCTGTTGTGTTTTAAAGGCAATATTTTTTTAATCCACTAATTTGTAGTTACATATTTGAAGTAAAACATTCCTTATTTTAACTAAATATTATATGTAATTAATTTTGTATTTATATATGTACTATCACGATTAAATATTTTTATGTTTAGACATTTAATTACTTTATTACAGAAAAATAACCCGCAAATGCCTCTCCCGTAATGAAAACAATGGTCTAGTATACATTGCTTACCTGTTTTAAAAATTCAAGATATTTTTAGAAATATGATGTTTAGAAATTCAAAATTATACAATAATGATTTCTGACATTGTTTACAATGTAGTTATATAGTATTTAATTATAAAATCTCCAAAATATAAAAACAAGAACCATTTAAATTTAAACGGTTTTTTGTACAGAATAAACCTCCGCAAGCGCCTGCTCCTGTTTGAAAATCTATGCACCCTCTCGAAGGTTAACTTTTTATTTTGAAAAAGCAGTTAAAATGAATTTTAATTTGCAAATATTTGAAATTTAATAACTACTTCTTACATCTAGGTGTATCCTATTAACTATGGATAAGCATTATTACTAAATACAATGCTAAGTAGAAGGCGTGTTTTTAAAGTAAGTACAATTTTGGGATTTAAAAAAAAACAAGTTAACTTATTTTATTATGAAAGCTTGTACCTTCTTTGGTACCCAGCAAAAGAATAACTTTCAGTACCTCAAACGCTCTGTCACATTTTGTAAATCACACTTCTTGACACTTGAGGAAACTCACAAGATAATGATGAAAATGTGAAGTGACTGTTCTCTTTCACTTTTCTATCAACTTTCTAGACCAAGTCATCAGTGATGAGTGAAGGTCGTCCACTTCGTTTCTCAACATTCGCATTCGTACTGCCATTTTTAAAGGCTCTCACCCATTTCCTTACAATACCATCACTCATGACGTTTTCTCTATAAATTTCACAGGTCTTAAGATAAATGTCAACTGCTTTCACGCCTTTGATATTAAGAAAACGTATCAGACTGTGTATTTCACAGTGGGTGCCATTTTCGAGGAGGCATTTTAAACACACATAAACAACCTTTAATAGTAACAAATGGATCCGTAAAATAAGGCTGTGGCTTGTCAACAGATAAAGGTACACAGTGTGCATGAGCCGATTGCCAACCGTAGTGCTACAACGATAGATTTAAAAAATGGCACTTACTTTAAAAACACGCCTCATATAAAACCCATACCAAAAGAACAGTTTTATCAAGAATTTCACAGCATTTGAGATATATTTCAAAATGTAAATTTTTGGAAACATCACAAAACAAATTACTCTGTTACCAAATGAGAAGATTAGGGGCAAGGAAGAAAACAATAAATCAATTATATTCATCTGCAAATATTGGAAGAATTTTAAATCTGTAGGATTTAGGTATACAGGTCAAATTTTCATTGGCCAAAGAGTTGTAATTTAATGTTTCTGAAAAGTCCTGCTTAAAAATTATATGTTTCCTATAGTAATAAATTTTTATTACTACTAAACCTCAACTCTTAATGTTAGAAATAATATCACAAAATTTAAAAAAAGCTAAATATCTCACTTTCTCTTCTCTGGTAAGGTGAAGGCCCTGCAAAAAACCTGCCTCCTCTGTCAAGTCCAAAAGCTCTTCCTCTGCCTCGAGCTCGAGTAGCTATCATGTCCTATGAACATTTCCAAAAAACATTTAAAAGATTTTGTTAAATTAAATAACAAGTAACAGCTGCCGTTTTGTTTAATCCCTTCTATTAGTTCACACTCTCCCTATATACACAAGGGGGGCTTCAGGATTTATTTTTTGGGTAGGCCGAGTTTAGAGGAGTCGTTACTACCGGGCATAATATATATAAAGCTAAACAAAAGAGTGATTATTTGCTATTTAATTGTTGCTCGGTGCATTCTAAATTTCAGTGTAACATTATGAAGTTCTCTTTTAATCTAAGATATACAACATTTATATTTTAAAATTATTGATAATTGTTAAGGATTTTAACAAATAAATATGAAAATGTTGGGTAGGCCCACCTACCTGCTAGTACCCCCACTGTATACATGTCTTATTCAAATTTTCAATTGTTAATAAAATACTTTTTATTCATCCACTAAAGTTCAAATATATTTTTTAAACTTGTAGTTTATGACACTTTATGCAAATTCAGTTTTTTTTCAAATATTAATTCATTAATTAAATTTATTTACTTAATTTAATTTTTGTATGGGAGAAAAACTTCTCACAAAAAGGGTAAGGTGTGCAATTTATTAACACCATTCTATTTGGCTTAATATAAGTGATAACATATGATTTCATAAAACAGCTGATTTTATGTTATAGGTTATGTGGTAGAACAGCTGTATCAACACATAGGTTATATTACTCTATTTATATTAATTGTAATTACTTAATTAAAAGTATCTAAAATAAAATATTTATTTGTTGCCAAAGAAATTGTCAATTTATATGTTGTATTGTGTATACAAATCAGAAACAAGTATAATAAAACAATAATAAATTATATGTACCTGAGCCGCTCGCATTGATATCTTGTTATATCCTGTCGGTCCTGTGGGTTGCTGTCCACATGTTTCTAAAGCCACAAAGTCATCAACATGAAGAGATGGAGGTCGAGAAGTATTTGGAGGTCGAGATCTAAACATGTCACCTCTCTGAACTGAACCACGGAACCCTCTTCCTCTCATTGGAGCAACTGAAATAATCAAGAACTTCTGGATAAAATAAATACTCTTTTTAACATCTTATGCATTAAATTTTGATGCAATGAGGTAAATTACAGTCCAATTTACAGAAAAGTTATATTAAAAAAAGCAATCAGTATATTTAAAACTCTTCATTTTAATTAGTGCATAAAAGTATTTTACTTTATGTGATGAAAAAAACTACATAATTTCCCTCATTAGAGAAATTTTCTCTCTGACCTAATGAAATTCGATGACCTATGGATACAAATACGTATTATTTTATGATTGTAATTATGAATATAAAGCAGGTTATTCCTATTTCCCAGGCATAAAAATATGTTTAATATCCATGGGGAAAATAATACTAAGCTCTACATGTATTAAAACAAATACTAAAGCCATATGCGGGATTAAACCTAAATTATACTATCCAGAAAAACAATTGCTTTAAAATGGTCCAGCCCTTGTTGTTAGAGTGACAATCCATGTCTGTATTAATCCAATATGGGCAAGTTATGTTTTTCTGTTTTTAATTACCAGGTTGGAATATCTATGTTTTGACAGTAAAGAAATTATTTAGAAAAACATTATTTTATCTCTAAACCATTGCAGATTAGGCGATTCATGTTTTGAGTGTGTGTTCCACACAGCGGGTGTTAATTAATTCCTTGTGTCAGCTGAGTTATATTTCGCTATATTTTCACTTATAAAGCATTAAATATTATATATTTTATACGGGTCTAATTCTTTATTGTGTTTACTATTTGTTAATTGATTAGGATTTGTATTTATAATTAGTAAAAAGAAACTAAAAGTAACTTACAGCTTGAAGTTTGCGTTAGATTCTAGGATTCTAGTGTTGATTTTGGAGATACACATAAATACTCTAATTTTCCATGATGACACAGCACAACACAACAAACAACTACTGACCAAGTAACAACTATACTGTGCAAAAACGTCCACTTAACATAAAAACTTATGAGAGGTCTATCATACATAGAACATCTCATAAAAGTACAACTTAAATACCTATCCTTATTTATGCTCCAAGTTTCAAGAGGAATTGGTTAAAGTTTGTTTAAACATATTTCAATTTATAAAGATGGCAACGTCTTTGAAATAGTTTTTTAAGTCTAATAGTAACTCTATGAACAATATATAGTCTGATAGAGAAAAACATTATTTTCTTTGATTAACAATAGCAATTTTGTTTATGGTAGTCCCCAAACTGATTCCAATTACAATTAAATTGATATGAGTACATATTGGAAAGAAGATATACGAGCAAGCTACTTATAATTATAAATGTAATTTATGAGAGTAATTAAAAGTATCCATTAGAAAAAGAATAATTCCAAAGTCTTATATGATGTTTTGGAAAAGTATCACAAACAAATACTGCATAGATACTTCTTAAATATATCCTTTTAATCTATATACTAATGATGAAATGTGAAAGTGGAATAAGATGGCATTGATCCTGATATGGCGCACATAAAAGTAGCCCTGTAAATAAAATCCAACACAATTGAAATGAAATCTCTTTATTTATGACATACCTTGGATTATTGTAATAATTTACACATACCAATTATGATTTTATTCAGTAATATAATATTGTTACATATTACATGATATGGTTAAAATCATTGCCGTCAGCATGTACACATAAGGTACCCCGGCATATTCTGAAATACAGATTGGAGTTCAGGAGCCCAATGGTGTGTACGACGTTCGTGATTGAGATCTTTATGTCTTCAATGGTTGTTAGATTGGTGGCATATAGATTATTCTTTAAATTTCCCTATAAGCCTGAAGAGATAGTCCTCTCATCGATAAAAATACTAGGCATACAAGTCAGTGATCTGCGAGATGTGTAACAAGTCTTGTTGCCAAAAAAAATATGTAATTTCATGTGGTGCGAGTTGATTAATAAATTGAACAAAAATCAACATGTAGACATTGGTATTAACTGTTGTCTCAAAGAAAATTGGCTCATTGCTGAAATGGCAAACCAAACACAGATTTTCATGTCATGTAGTGGTTGTTCATGAAAAGCATGTGGATCAAATTCTTCCATTTTAAACGTTAACATAACCTGACATATCATCAAAAGAGAAGAAAAGAAATGGGTCCATCCACTTTCCGCTACTTTAGTAAGTAGCCTGTTACACTATGTTAGTCTATTACCATGAAAGCACTGATTCTGTAAGGTTTCAGTTTCAAAGCATGTAGAACTCTTTGGTAAGTTCCATGTGACACACCAACCTGCTGTGATAAATGCAGAGTTGACTTACATGGACTTTGTTCTGTACAAGCTGCGATGTTAGCAACAATTTCAAGATTTCGGACCAAATTAGGCTTATTTCTCAATTTATTTACAATTGTGCCTGTACTACGTCTCTTTTGTAACAACACTTGAAGCATCCATTTGGCAGGAATAGTACTCTCTCGGTATTTATCACAAAACTTTTCAGGAGTTCATTAATTAAACCGCTTTGGACATAGCACTCTACAATAAAAACTCTCGGTTCCACTGAATATAACGGCATTGTGCCAAGTAACCAGTCTACATCTGGCATGTTTGCTACGCTATTTTGAGCTTCACATTTGCAGTTTGTACAAGGGAAGTGAAAAATAGGGGAAATTTCCCTTGCCTCGGCATAAAGATTATACAATCTCAGCTAAGTTACGCTACTTCTATGAATGCCACCCTGTACAAAAAGTCCCAACAAATAAATGAAAAAAATGTTGTTTGTAGGCAATCTCAAAATTTTTTTTAATGGTTAAATACCGAGAATTAAATCATCTTCAATAAGGATAAGATGAAGACAGTAAAATACAAAAGTATTAGATATCTGTAGAATCATCTATAAAGCACTTAAGGACAGAACTAGAATGGGTTAAAAGCTTAAATGCTTTAAATGTTATGGGAGCTTTTTTTTACCTGTATGATAGTGAAATATGAACTCATAAAATAAGTATAATAAAAGCCTCAGAGAAAAAATTAAATCGACATAGGTTTAAACTACATTAAACCAACAATAAGTTAAAGCATCAACAGGAGATAGGCTATGAAACAAACACATGAAAAGAGAATTTGATATTGTGTAGTATATTATAGTGGTTACTACTTCACAAAAATGGCAACTTGTGGTTACTACTGCAAAATGAGGACAGTAATTATTTTAACACTGCACCTACGAATTACCTAGTTGCAAGTTTGATCAGCTCAGATTAAAAGTATATGTTTAAATTGAAACGCTGGCAACAGACTAATCAGTTATTAACTTAATCTGAAGCTAATTATCAATTCTACTATCTCTGATACATGAGAATTCTCCAGTTTAGGTTCTTTTTCTCAATTCTTACCTCTTGTATAAAAACTGTAGCAAGGAAAAATGACATGCTCTCCAAAAACTGCTAAATAGCAGTTCTAAGAACTTAAACTTAGAAATGACACTAGAAATAAAACTCTGATAGAAGAACTACATCAAATGCTTGTTTTAAAAACCATATAATGTTTGAAAAGCTGATGTCAGTAGGCAATGTGAAAATAGAAAAAAGTCAGAAATATTTGACATAAGATTCACCAGATAAAAAATAACTTTTAGTAGTGAGATGTAGACTTCTACGCCCCAAAATCATAATAAAAAACTTTGTTTTTTACAAAATACCAACATAATAGGTTGCTTCAAAGCCTCCTTTATAATCACTGTGGAAATTGATCTGGTCATTCCTCCTATAACTTATTCATAAATCAAAATTCAGTGTCAAAAATCATTGCTTAAAAATGATAGAAAATTCAAACACTATACATTGTTTTAAAGACAGAGTTATACCACTTACCACGAAAATCATGAATGTATATTTAGATATTACAATGAATATAAAATGGTTTCTTTGAAAACACTTGAAACCTTTTTGGAAAGAAGTTAAAGTAAATCCACATGGAATTTCTCAATGACATGACAATTAAACTACATCAGAAAAAGTAGTAAGTTTCACAGAAACTGTGAAATAAATATCTGATATTACAATTTCAAATCTAGTACAATATAGACAAGCTGAAGTGGCAAAAATCATGGACGTTAAACATGTAGTACATTATACAAGTTTATTCTACACAAACAATGTAAATTCTACTTGCAGTTTTTGTGTTGTACATCTTGAGGTTTTTCTATTAAATTACACATTTGGTATTAACCAGTACATACTGATATTTTACAGCAGACATGTTTTGCACTAGGTCAGTGCATTGTTCAATGTTGTGGGGGAGTCTTGCTCGTGACTTAGAGCATTGAATAATGTACTGACCAAGTGTGAAAGTGTCTGCTGAAAAATAACAGTAAGTAGTGTTTTTTTACCAAGTGATACCAAAAGTGTAGTATAAATTCTACATTTAACAATAGAAACAAATTATAAACGTAACATAGCACACTGTAAATCTGTCATGAAATCATTAAAAAATCGAAAATACTCACGGAACATATCAGTTAAATAAATTACTCAAGGTACTAAGGGAAACTAAATGCATTATTTTACCATGGACCTCAAGCTATTGTGATATTCAAGGATAGGAACAAGTATTTATTATAGCAAACACATTTATGAAACTAGCAAGGAAATTTAAAACCTAACTAAGAAATTTAGAAAAATGGTGAATTAAGAACTTAAAAAAAGAAGTAGACATGAATGTATTGACTGAGGTTGAACTACTATATCATCAAGGAAGAACAAACAAATGTAGCTTTTACAATGAAATTTCTAAACAAAATCCTGTCTTTGGTGCTAGAATATCATTAATTGGGAATACTCTGAGGCTGAGTTCACATACAGGAATATCTGGAAAAGAAAGATAAGCATATCCTTTTATAAGTTGCTTAGATAACCCCTTTTCAATTAAAAATTAAAGATATAATCATGAAATACTACAAAATAAACAATGTTAAGCATAGCCTGTGGCAGTTTATTCCAGACAGTGGGCTATTAACATTACCTAATATACTGGAGGCATGTACTAAGAAGTAAAAAATAAGTTAAAATTTAACCAAATAAAATAAACTAAATCAATACTTTTACACATGGTCTTAAAAATATTATCTCTGATCAAATAAATGAATTATTGTTATCCTCATAATTTGTAATATGAAAACACATCCAGTCTTACCAAAAGGTCTTTTGTTGTTGATATCTGATGCCATACTATTAGTCCTCTTCTTACCACTAGAAGAAGCATGTTCCAGATCTCCAGGTGTAGCTTTATGTCTACATAATTGAGCAACATTCTCAGCCAATGATAATTCTGGCAGATCTGTGTGTGCAACTTCCATCAAATCACATGAAACCTACAAAAACATATACAAATATTGTTACAAATGTTATTTGATTATCTTTACTTGAATAAGAAAAAATTGTCCTTGACTTATCAGCAAATCATCATAATAATGATTTGAAACTAATATCTAACTTAAATATTAGTACCAAAAAAAATATGTTAAAATTTTAACAATATACTCAATGGTTACGTTTTAACATTTTGCGCTCCATAGACGAACTGAGTCAGACATCACCCTAAATCCCATTCTGCTCCACTGTCTGACTCAGTCCGACATATTTTGCAGTGCAACTATTAAATATTTTAGAACATCTTACTTAATGATAATATGTACCATGTTCATTTGCTGTGTTATGAGAAAGCAATGTTTATTTTTAAACGCTGATTGGCCATATTTATCATAATACTTCTGTAAATAAACAAATGGTGGTTTCTAATAGGCTTACAATGTGTGAGCTGAGGCCTACTGCCCGACTTGCTAAAATAACCAGGGATTAAATACTAACATATACTTTGAAAAGTTTCACACGCTCAAAAACTATAAAAAATAAATTGAACTGTTTTTCAAGTGGCCAAATAAAGGAGTATGTGTAAATAATTTCAGCCTAAACAAATGAACAATTTTTAATAGGCCTAATTGATACTAAATGATATTTTTAAATAATTTATATTTAGACCTATACAATTTTGTGGTGCCTACTTTTGTAAATATATTTCGTGCATATAATTGTAAATATGGTGTTTAGTGCAATTTACTTTTGTTTTAAAATTATCACATCAAAGTGAACTATTATGTCACATTCAAACTAGTTGCAGCTGAGTATCATAGTAGGTAGACCATTCTTGGCATTTTTATGCATGTGCATTATTTTAAATTTTTTATAATAGATATTACAAATAGATTTTTGTAATACTACTTATACATATATTTTTATTCAGTATTACTTTGGGCTCAAAATGACTCTATAATTCACCATAAGGAAAGTGTTATTTCATCAACAAAGTTAAATATAAGTTTTTTTCTATAATAGAAAAACCAAAAAACAGCATTTTATCAGGCCTATTGAATTCAAACATCAAGTTTTCAAAATACAAACCACATATTACTGTTCTTCATTTTGTTCTGAACACAGTGTTATATAATTATAACATGTTCATAAGCATATATATATATATATATATATATATATATATATATATATATACTTGAACTCTTAATTTCTTAGTGAATAATTAAACATACGTGTGCAAAACACATGCTAACTAATTGGATCTGATGGAGCGGCCGGTGATCAAATAATTGGAGCCCAAAAGGTTAAATACAGAATTTAGTTTTGTCTTCGTTTAGTTTGAAAGTAGTGATGATTTTAGCAGTTTGCAATATTAGAGAAATATTTTTCTAATTGATTACACACATTGGCGAAAGAATTATTTACCTGTTCCATATCAGTATCTTGATCATCTGGCGGAGGTGTTGACAACCAATAAGCTGCACTGAGTCTTTCATCTTCTACATCACCAACAATAAATACAGGGCGTGCTGTGAACTGGGCAAGCAACGATTCAGGTGCAGGCAATATTGGTTCAGTTATTTCTGAAATATAATACAATGATTAAACCATCAAGAATGAATTATTAGAATTAACAATAAAATATTTTTTGATAAAACACATATTGAAGGAACAAAATATAGAGCAAAAAATTTATTCTTGGGACATCAATAATTTAATGCTATATGCCACCACAAGAAAATATCATCTTATGACTTGTTCATTTTCTCACCATGTGTTGGGAAGTGCATAACTTGTTTCTTGAACAATATATTTGTTTTTGAATTTATGTGCCTGTATTGGGGATTTTAATGGTTTTTATTAATTTTACTGTTTTTATTTCTGACGTGTAGAATTTGTAAGCTGACACATTGCATGCTGATGTGTTGGATCTGATACATTGTAGTAGTAGCACTAGAAGTGTATGCATCGGTCCCAGCCAATACATATCTGCTAGTATGACCTTAGCTTTTATGGTTTGTGTTTATTGTCAGTTTATAGTGCTAGATTTCTGCTTTATTTGTTGTTTTTCGCTGTCATGAGTTTTGCAAATTTTGTGAAACTTTTTATCTTTGTTTATTATTTTACTAGTGCTTTTTCTTTCATGTTTTTGTGTGTTTCTTTGTCTTTTGTGTGTAAACGTAAAACAACGCAAACCATAATAAGATGTTTATCATGTCCACATAAAAATCTGACTAATCCGAATAGTGAAAGTATCACAAAGTTATGTAAATAAGTCACATGCAAGTAACTGATCAGCTACTTTGTAAATATTTTGTATGTAGAGATCAAGAGTAAATATATTCTAGCTCTGATTCAACAATATTTACTGAAAAGACATCACAATGACTATAAACATGACTTTCCCAATGTAGTAAATCCTAAACACTATAGCAATTTTCTTATGGTTACAAAGAGATTTAGAAGATAAATAATTTTAGATTATAGGAAGGTTTTGATTTTTTTGTACAGATTCAAATGTGTTAAAATGAATGATATTGTTTTAACGTTTTACTGAGGACTGATGAAGATTAAGCATATACCTCCTGATTTAATTATTTAAATCAAGAAATAAATAGATAGAGAAAAACAATTTAATCTTTAAAACGGTTAGATTTTAAAGATACTTTATATTCCAGTAATATTTATTGTCATAAATAGTTATTCATCATTTACCTTTAGGCTCAATAGGTTTTCCTCCCTCCTCTTGTAACAGATGTATAAGCTCACTCACATTCTCACACAAGCTTTCCAAAGTCTCATCTTCTGCTTTACTTTCCTGCAAAACAATATCTGAATAAGCAACACCCGAGAAAGCTTATTTAAATTCTTTTTAGTTTAGTTTTTCTGTACTAAACAAAAAAACAAAGGAACTTTATATTTCTGTCATATATAACTTACATCAACTTTCTCATTTTTTGTTTTCTTTATTAAAATTATATTGACTTCTAGAGTATGTAGAAACTCATCAATTTGTAAAGTTCAGGGAAAGAGGGGTTAGAACTTACAGAAACAGACTTATTATAAAATAATAATAATAACGGATGTTGAATACTAAAAGTAAACAAAGTTATGTACATATTTAAAAAAATATATTAATAAAATTATTAAAATTGTGACATTTAATTAGAATTGTTTTATGTCTTTACACTCTTGGCTGCCCATTTAAAAATCTATATTCTCCACTTGAACACATTTGTAGTCTTGTATATTACACAAGGGTATTGTGTACTCATTGTCAACTATTCTCTGTCTTCATGTTACTCAACTCTCCTGTGTTATTTGGAAAACAACGCAATGTGTTACACCAAAATAATTTTCTAACTTTTTTTAGTTGCTGTAGCGAATTTTTGTGTTATATTCTTGTGTTTTCTCATGTTATGGTTGTTTTAATTGACTTTATTTCAAGCCACCTTGAAGAAAATATGCTTCACAATATTACTTTTTCCTTTCCAATTAACTAGTTAATATGTTTCAATAAAATATACATATGTAAGTAAAGTTATTGTATAATTTAAGAAAACAAAATTACTGGCAAAATTACTACACAAATCTGTTTCATATTGTAGTATAAATGTGGCACCACCTTGTATTGCAAACTAAGCATGTCGATTTACATTTTTAAACAATTTGTAACACTCTTTTTTGTTACTGATTTTGGGCTGTTTACTGTGAAGTATAATATTCTTACTTTTATTAATTTAGATGGTGCAATCCAGTACAACAAATATGTCAGTTGGTCTGGAATTTGCTTAACCCTGTCTATTGTTCACAACTCTTTCACATCTTTATAGGGAATTATAGCTAAAACTGTAAATAGAAAATTTATTGAAATGATATTAGTTTTGGTAGTACGGCTTTTCATGGCAAAATGTGACATGCAAAACTGTCATAAATAGTTACAGAGCTTGCCGATTGACCTAGTGAAAAATTAGCAGTTTTTACTTGTAATAACCATTACACATGAAATGAGTTTTCTGAATACCTATTTGTGGAGAGCAAATATTGTAAAATTTAAAGTGACTGATAACTTAAATATCTACTGAATAAATTTGTATGGGACAAATTAGGCAAAAGTTTTCAATTACCTTTCAACACTTCAGCTGCCATGTCAGTTCAATATGCCTGATGGACCATATTATGAGTTAAAAACCGTAGAGCCACTACGCCCGACATTTTTGCCTAGTAATGTTTTATGTTTATTAGCACTACTCAACTTCTGTTGCTATTTTTGAAAAATGAATTCACTGTTTCAAACAAGCTTCATACTACTTACAGAACTAATTACGATGGTTTTTGTTTGATGGAAGAATTCTCACGGCATTATAAACATAGTATTATTCTAGGAGCTAGTTGTCGGGAGTTACACCCCAACACTCTTATTTCTTGACAATTTTAGTGAAACACATGTATTACAATTATAATTGTGAGTTGATTATACCAAAAAAGTTGGTTTATTGGAAGAAGTTTATCTTTATATATTTTAACAAAATAAATAATTAATTATGACATATTCTATTCATTTTTACTATAGTTTTCAAAATTTTACAAAACCTAATAAAGAACAATTGTAATTATTGAGTTAGGTACAAAATTTCTATTTGTTGTATCATGTTTAAAATAGGGTTAGTAACTGTTGTTTTGACAAGTGGGCGTGGCAACGCCTACTGTATAAATACGGAAGTGTAACCTTACTTTCACCCTAGTTGTAAGTTAGAGTTTGTAGTAGTAACACTCACTGATGATGATGACTTGGTCATTGAAACACGTATGAGTAAATAAATGAATAATATGTGAGTTTTGTGTATGTTTTTATTTGTTTCTAATAAAGAACAGTCAGAAATATTGATTGAATATTAAATTTAGTTGTAAAATAACACTATATGTAAATAACATAAATTCTTTAAAAAGGAAATTAATAAGTGTTAAATATTTACTTGTTATGAAAAACCATAGCTTGGATAACATTTATCAGATGTGGAGCATTACTTATCGGAGAGAGAATATGTCTACACCTCTGTTCTTTATAGAAAAAATTTATAAACTCATATATCAAAAACTTGTGACACATTTACATGTGTTTGTGATAAGTGCCAAAACACTTTTCTCACTAGTCAGCTCATTTTGTGGACAGCCGGATCTGTGGTTTTGTTGTTTACTGTTTATACACTAAACATAAAAAACATTAAGACAGGGTTTGAATAAACGGGAAAACAAAATTATCTAAAAAAAATGTCCAGCCAATAGCCACTCCCCCCGACAAGTGTGTTTAAATATATTATGATAAAAAACCTATTCTGGTACTTAGATATGACAGGAAAAAAGGTACACATTATTTAATAATAAGCTTAAAATATTTTGACAATTCTCAGAAAGAACACCAATTTTGTGGCCGGCAGCTAACGTGTTAATCACCGAGGTTGAGTGTTTGAACCAACTTTCCTCACTATTTAAATGACCATAAATATATTTTTGATTTTATAAATTTATTCAATTTTTATGATTCAAAGGTCATCTGCGATTTCTGACATATAATATTAAATGTTAATTACTAATAAAAAAGACCAACCTGGAGCAATGAGTCAATTTTGTATAGAGGATGTTTGTTGTCATCTGCTAGTTTCTCCCAAGACAGTATAACAGCCAGTTCAGAGGGAGACATGGTAAGTGTCCTTGCTGGTAGACCTAAAGACTCATCAGCTTCATCAGGTGATATACAAGCTCGTGCAAGCTCTAACACAACTGACAATGTCGACAGACACTCAGTTCTCTCTTTACTCCAAATGCTGCATAGCTTTATTAACAAATTCCATAATGCATCTGTTTTCTTTTCCAAGCAACTAGAAAAATGTGAGATGTCAACTTGAAATATAAGAAAATAGGAAGAACTTCTTTCATAATAATAGTGAAGTTTTTAAAAGTTTAATTGTAGGGATGGGCCGATTCCTAAAATTTTCGATTCCGATTCCGAATCCGATTCTAAAATTTTCCGTTCGATTCTCGATTCTTTAGTCGATTCTCGATTCCTTCAAGTTATATTAGCTTACATTCTAGTTCTCTAATAATTAATTTAGTTAACATCTTGGTCATATGGCAAAACCTTTTAAAAGTTCTGTTTTAATGTAATAGGCTACACAAAACCTTCAACCTTGATTTATCAATAGGAATTTTTTTAAACATAAAAACATATCAGATTAAAGTAATGACTTATTTTAAAGTTAAAAATGGGAACTTTACTTATTTTATGATGTTTGAAAAAATTCCTAAGCCTATTTACATTGTCTCCCAAACAAAACAAAAATTAAAAACAAACGAACAATATAAAAAGTAAAAAATTAATACAAATAGGATAGTTTTTAATATTTAAAAGTCTGGCAGATAATGTACATTTCTGTTCAAAAATACAAGCATTTGAACACGTTGTGGGTCAAGCTAGTTTCATCGCTAGTCACATATAGCTCCTGAAGTTGAGAAAGGTTTTTCAGAAAACACTGTCGCGAGTGGGCAGACAGGTATTTTATTGTCATTGCATTTTAATGAGGGTATTTGGTACTTTGTACTGCCAAATACTTCCCAACATCACAATCTGGACTGGCTAATGGTTCCCCCAGATAATTGTTTACTTCTTCTACTGTCAATTCCCCTGGGGTACCTTTTTCCTCAACAATCTGGATTAGTGGGGCATACCTTCTCTACATCTGGTGGGACCTTTTTTCTGCAGGTGTCTGGAACAAGTGCAACTGATTCAGGCCTATTTTGTATTTATTAGTCAATCCCAGTTGATTTTTACCCGACTAACACTTGTAGGTCCTGTGTCTGAGGATAAAGTTTCTTCAAGTATAGATCTTTTTTGTTGATAAATTTGGGCAAAATGAATGTTGTTTAAGTGCTTTTTCATATTTGATATATTATGTGGTTTTCCACCGTCAGTTTCTGTTAACTGTCATCGAATTGACGCGACGGCCAGTACCCTGAACCGAATACCGTCGGGCCTCTTAACGCTTTATGTTTATTAGTACTACTCAGCTGGTGTTGCTACTTTTGGAAAAATTGAGGCACAGTATTTAATAACAAGCTTCACACTACTTACAGATGTATTTACGATGGTTTTTGTTTGATAGATAAACGCCGACTAGATTAAAAACATTATGTTATTCTAAGAGCTTTTTGTCCATAGTTACGGGCTGACACACATATTTGTTATAACGTATTGTAATGATTTTCACTACTGTTTTCAAAATTTCACAAAACCTTAAAAGTAAGTCGGAAATATTGACTAAATATTTAGTTGTAAAATAATCCTTAAAAACGGACTTTGTGAAAGTTAAGTACAAACATTGATACACTTAGATAAACTCATCCTTACTAGGAAGTAAATTATAACGTAAATTCCTTAACAAGTAAATTATTTGGTGTTAAAATTTTTACTTAATATGAATCTTGGATAGTATTTACTGGACCTGTAGCATTACTTATCAGAGAGAGAATATATTACACTTTAGTTCTATATTCAAAATATTTATAAACTCACAAATCAATCACATGTGACACGTTTACGTGTCTTAGTGATAGGCGCAAAAACACTTTTATCACCAGTCAGTTTATTATTTGGGTAACCGGGACATGAAATTATTGTTTTGTTGTTTCTTGCTAACACAAAACACAAAAAATATCAAAACAGTGTTGCACAGATAATAAAATTTAATTAAATCAAAAACAATGTCGGGTAAATTGGTCCGACGGAGTTTATTTACGGTAGGAAAAAACTATGTTGGGCCAGTTGGTCCGACACGTATTTTTATAAATATTATGATGAGAAACGTATATTCATACTTAGATATGATAGGGGAACAAAGTATAAGAACACATGATTTAAAAATGAGCTTAAAATATTTTGGCAATTCTCTATGAAAACTCCGATATTCTGGCCGGCAGCTAAAGTATTAAGGTGCAGTGACGCGTTCGCTTTGTTAAACTATACGAACTATTTCACCTGTAAGTTTATATTACTGTACATTATTTTGCTACATTTTTAGCTACTGTGCGGATCTGTTTATCATGTAATAAATCGTTTCATTTGCTATTAAAATCGTGTTTATTTTCTTTTTGCTCCGAAATATATTACATTACTGTGAGAGTGATATCTGTCTATAATATAATTTATTGAGGTTAAGTTTCGGAGGAATAATATGGTGTTTCTGATATCCGACTATTCGGTCAACCATCATGGCCACGGTTAATCGAGTTTTTACTGTACTTTTTTAGTGTTTTGTTCTGACATCTATAAATCAGTGGCAGTAAGACACGTGGGGAGAAAGAGAGAGTATCGAACCCGCTCTAGTGAGAGAGAGAGAGAGAGAGACGAGCGATGTCAAACGACCAGAAATGGTTACGATCTCGATTGCTGTTGCTTCATAAATAATAATATTTTCGTTTACTTTAATCATTTAATTCATTCAAATCAACCAATACATAAATAAGATATAGTTGGTAATTAATTATTTTTCCAATAAAATACTCCACACACATATTTTAATAGTCAACAAAATAGGAATCGGAATCGAAACTTTTATGATGAAGAATCGAGTATCGACGATTCCTCGATACCACCTAGAATCGACGATTCCTGGAATCGAGAATCAGAATCGGCCCATCCCTATTTAATTGTATTTTTAGCTCAAGATAATTTAAGTATTAACTTTGTATTACTAAAGAACGATAATCCGTTCTATAGTTATTTCTGAAATACATAAAAATGAAGGTTAGTGTGATTTTTACACTTATGGAGTATTAGTACAATGGAGTTCCAGTATTACTTAACATTACAAGCATACTCCAAGATTTAAAAGTAGGCATTTTTTTAATAGATTACATGAATCTAAATTTTATTATTTTTAAGTATTTTTTTATAGTTAATGAACTTTAATTAATTTATTTATTTATTCTAATGGCAAGTACAAAATAACATTAGTTATACACTCTGTAATAAACCTCGTGCTTCCCAGTATCGTTCATGTTCAGTTGTCTTTGATAGTGCTGGACACACCTTAAGGTGACTTCTATCCATGTGTTGTTCTTGTTGGTATAGGCTGCAGTATTGGTCCTCAGCTAGTCCAATGCGGTATAAATATTTTCATAGAAGGTCGCGTCCTGTAATGAGGCGGAAGGTGGCAACTGCTACGTTTCTAGGGCCCTCAGGTGTTGTCGTTATGGCATCTTCCCATTGTTTCCCTTGTGTACGCTCCACTATATCTTTTACATGTTGGATTTTGATGGATTTTTTAATTTGTAATCTTATTGTGTTATAAGAAACTTGTGTTTTTTGTTCTTGTTTTATTTCAGTACCTTTTTTAGCAAGGGTGTCTGCCTGCTCATTTCCAGTCACACCACAGTGACCAGGAATCCACTGTAGTAAGATTGATTTACGTTCGGAATTTAGCGAGTGGTACAGCCTTCGGCACTCTGAACTTTAAAGAATTGTTAATTCATGAAAATCTGAGTACTAATCACTAGCAAACAACAAAGTTTAAAAAAATATTTATATCTTGAAAAAACAAAGATACGAATACTTAGAGAGTGATAGCCGTCTAAGGGGTTTAGATGTACTTAAAAGGCCATATGAAGGACGTGTTCCTAGTCTCAAGTCCCACCAACAATAATATCGAACAGTTATTGACTTACAGTTAATATTTACATATTATAATAATATCAGAGAAATACAGTAGAATAAAACTAAATAGTTATTACTATCAAAGTCAGAATAAAATAACAGCACTTATGTCACTTTCATGATCTCATTATTATTTCTGAATGGAATAAATAAATAGCATACTGCCTATGGTTGCTTATTGTAAAACATACTGCTAATGTTGTAGAAATCAACAAAAATTCTGGTATAAGTTCAGAGATTAGAATGAGATCATACTCATAATTAAAATCTTTAATTGATTTTTTAAAATTATATTTTACTAACATTAGTCCATGAAATTTTTTATATGATTTAAAATTGTATTATTTTTGAAGTATATCTTTATAATTATTGAACTTCAGAGAATTGTACACTTCATGATAATTCAGAGTACTGATCACAAGCAAACAACAAAAGTTAAAAAACATTATTTATAACTTGGAAAAACAAAGATACAAATACTAGCTACGCCTTAGAGTTTAAAAATGTTTTCATATCAACTAAAAAGAATGGTTTAAAATAATTTTAAATTACTTACTTTTTGAGGTGAAAGAATCCATAATCATGTTCTGTTAACATAACGAATGTTCTAATAGTAGGTTGCAATGTTGTCAGACTATGTTGACTATTTGACACATGTTCCAGCATAACTAAAATCAAAGTCCCCAGCAAATCCCTTGGTGGAAGTGTATTAGCCAAATATATCTCAGGTGGTGTTGTTGATCCTCCACCCACTAATAACATTCCTGGTGGCGGTAACAGAGTCAATTCAGTAAGACAGAGGGATTGTACTATAGACACTATACACTCTTGTGCTTGAATGTGTACTGGTGAATCGAAAGCGGCTTTCAGAATATGACACATTGATACCATTAGGTTGGGATAACGTTCATCAGTCTTGGTGGGTTGACTGTTACGGATGGTTAAATGAATGACGGCAGCTTTGATGGAGGCATGATTAACAAGACATGCAAGTAAGGTGATAAGACGCATCTCATGACCAGATACAGGCTGGTCAACTGGCACAGTTAAAGCACTGGAGACAGAATCTAGTACTGCGCGAGTTACCTGAAATAGTGAAATTTCATTTATGATTGAATTTTACAAAAGCAATTATTTTTGTTAACATTCATGGCTAATGAAAAATTCAACTTTATGCTCTAAGTTACAATAAATGCCCAGTATCTTTCTTGTAGTTGTAAAGTTGGAATAAACATGGAGCAATCAAATTTTGTTTTTGGTGTAGTAAAATTCAAATGTCTATTGTAAAAACTTTAGAGAGTGATAGCAGTCTAAAGTAATATATATGTAAGTGAAATGAGAAGTTTAGAAATAATTGGAAGGGAATATGAAGGAGGTGTTCCTAGTTACAAGTGCCATTGACAAGAATATTAAACAGATATTGACTTACAGTTAACATTTACATATTAAAATAATATCAGAGAGCAGTAGAACAAAACTAAATAGTTATTATCAAAGTCAGAATAAAATAACAGCACTTATATCCCTTCATGATCTCATTCTTTTTACTGAACAGAAAAAATAGCATATTATCCATGGTTGCATATTGTCAATGTTGTAGAAATCAACAATAATTCTGGTAAAAGGGCAGAGATGAATAAAAGAACATGCTCAAATTTAAAATGTTAAGTAGTTTTTACTAACTCTGTGTCCATGAAATTTTGGATGAAGAGAGTTCATAACCTAATACATTTTAATTAGGTTTTCAAATAAACAGGTTTTTGCATTTAAACAAAAAGATTAAGACTGCAAAAAACATTAAAACAAATAAATTTTTCCATTTGTTTATATTACCCTAACAATAGAATATGTACTGGTTTAGAACAATATACAAAAAAAAGATTAGCATATACTTTATAATTACAACTTAATTATATTTATCTGTAAAATCTTACAGTTAGAGCTGTAGGTGCAGCCAGGTCAGCCAACTGTATGCAAACACTTCGCAGAAGTTGCAGCAATGGTTGGTAACTGCTTCCACTTAATGTTACGATAAAGTCTTGTATAAGAGAGTTCAATGAATGAAGATGAGCTGACCACAGCTTACGAGAATTTACAACTTTTACTATTTCTTCTTCAGGCAACGGACTCCTTGTTTGAACTTGCAAAGGCAATGGAAGCAATTCTGATATAATTGACAAACCAGACATAAAAGTATGAGGTGAAATTATTATGTATTTTAAAACTTCTGACATCATTAATGTCCACAAACTTTTATTCAACGCTTCTGTTTCTGATGATGTTTCAGGTGAAACTGGTTGAGTGTATGCTAAGAGTGTTTCTATTATATCTCTACAAATTCTTTGTGCATCAAAATGAGCATGAGCATTTATTGGTATTGTTTGCATTAATGTATAAGTCTGCAACAATACTGGAATTGCTGTTAAGTCTTTAAATTCTGTATTTCTACATTTAATAACATTAGTTATAACTCTCCTAATCAGCTGTATTGCAGGAAGTATAAATGATGTTAAAGTTAGACCTTGTCGTCCAATCAATCTTGCAGTATGTAAAGCTGGTTGCTCATAATTTTCACACAGTTTCTGAATAGCTGCAGTTATGTGTGTCACACCTTCCAATGAAAACAGCTGTAGAATAACACATTTGTATTTTAGTTCACAAAATGCCATACCATCTGTAAGAGGGGTTACTAGATCTTTTTCACGAGGAGGTATTCCAAGATATTTTAAAACTCGAATTGCTGTTATTAATTCACCAGGCAGAGATGTTGCGTTATCAACATTTTTCTTTATAATTTCACACAAAGGAGATATATCATCATATGCAAAAACAGTTTGACTTCCTACTGGTTTTAACCAAGATGCAATTTCATTCAATTCCCCAGTGCTGTCTTTTGCAATAATGTCTAATATTTCACGACCATACTTCTGTAAAAAAGGAACATGATCTGAATACTTTACTGTCATAATGATTAAATCCACAACATAGCTACGGCCAGGTGATTTTTTAAACTTTGTATCTTTCTCAACTGTTTTGGCTTTAAAAAGTTTTAATAAAATATTGATGTGATCACCATGATTCAGAACATAAACAACTGACATTTTGCCAATCGGATTAAATGCAAGGCAATACAAGTTCTGCAGGTGTTCAAATACTTCCGCATTGTCTGTATCAGTCTTCTCTAGGTGAAATAAATTGCACAAAGCATCAACATGAGAGAGCGCTTGCAACCTAAAACAAAATTACATTTCTTGTATAAAACATACTAAATTTGATATTTATGTCTAACTAGATGAATTTTTATAAAATTAAGATCTGCGGAACTGTTTTAAAATATCACAAAAACTCATTCAAAAATATTTTATATGTATTTGGAGAAAAGTGTTTAAATGCCGGATATTTAATTTAGGTTCATAGCATAATTTATTAAATATGGATGCATCACATGAAATGATAAGCCATTGTTTTTCCATTATTGGCTTCATTATCCAACCTTAAGGAATCAATATGCTATGTGGAATTGACCAAGAAAGAAATATAAGGTATATAAGTTTATTTACTCTGGTTAAAAAAAACATTTGGTGACAGCAAATTAAGGGGAATTAAGGACTCAGCAAGTAAATCCTGACTAATGAGGATAAGCACCATCTTACATGATTTCACAAAACATGCTCAAAGTTTATAGTCTTCCCCTCCAGACGGTTGAATTATCTGCACCTTAGAAAGGTTTAACATAATTCACACAGTTCCTCTGCCAAACACATTATCTAAAAACATTAACAACCATAAAAACATAATATTATCATGGATACAATTAATTCTATGGAATGATATATGGAAGAGGTCTCTTATTAAGTGGTCTTAAATACTATATGATGGCTAGGTTATTCAATACAGAGTATCAATATAGATTATGTCAATAAAAATTATGTAACAAATAAATGAAAGTAAATACATTCAGAAAATGTCTGCAGAAGACTAATTCTAGTCGAGTTCAAAATTTTAGTCATAAACAAAATGTTCTGGGTTAGTAAAAATGAAGGGAAATCCATAAATTGACAATAGTATTGAGTAGAAAAAATAAATCATATCCTAAGAAAACCAAAATTTGATTTGGGCTAAAGTATTTGCAACTAGGAACTAAAAAAACTTATTGTAGAGCTTATAAATCAGCTGGATGAGAGAGAGACCTTCAAAAAGACTCTTACTATAACCGAAAACAGTGGTTTGCAAAAAAAAAGAATTCATCTAGGTAAGCAACTAACCTGGGATTTTCCAGAAGACTTGATGCAGGGCAGTAATAATTTAAATTGGTTTAAAATTTATCTTTTATAGATATTTATAAGCTACTATAGTCATTCAATAAACTATTAACAAGTGTCTGCTTAATACCCTTGAGAATGACTACTTAAACTTTAAGCTCACAGAAATTGTAGTATGTAAATGTTTTTTTATTCAAGATTAGTTGATAAAATGATCAAAAATAAACAAGAATAATTTTATTGTAACAAATAGAAAGTGCAACAATCATAATATGATAACAAATTGGTATTATTCTTGAGCTAATAATATCAGCTGAACAATATTGGTACAACCTTTCACAATTACACCATACAACATTCTTCTGAAATGTACAATTATTATTATTTGTTTATATTTATTGATTCCATCTTCACGTGAGCTACTAGTTTTCACTAAACAATTATATATATTTATAACTATACAAACATAAACTAGCCGCTTACAACACTATGCTATATCGCCTGCTTAAAACACCGTTAGACAAAAAAGAACACTACCAGGAGTTAAACACCATAAAACATATAGCACAAACTAACGGATACAACCCAACAATGATTGACAAATTATACAACCGCCTAAAAAATAAACCTAATAACCCAAATACAAACACACAACAGGGCAATCCAATAAAATACCTATCAATACCATACAGATCATCCAAAACCCACAATCTAACCAACACACTACGAAAATACAACTACAAAATGGCTTACTCCACACACAACACTCTCATTAAACAATTAAAACTAAACAACAAAATCCATGACACTGGAGTTTACAAAGTTTTACATAGGCTAGTAAGGGAGGTTCTTCTACACACATTACCAAGAACATATAAAAGCACTAACAAACAATAACTACCAATTATATAAAGTAGATTATATAAAGTAGAGGGTTTCTTGTAAAAATTAAAGTGTATATTCGTTTTATTCAGAAAATTATACTTGATTTTTTAAAATAACAAAACACAACACATTTAAAAAACAGGCCTCTCACAAATCATACATAAACTCAATCCTTGGAAACCTTTCTAAAAATAGCTGTCTTGGGTTGTTATCAAGAAATGAAAATTAGTGTTTGGACTTAGTTGTTTGTGAAATTGGACATGCTTAGTATAAATGTAAAAGAAATGCCTGAATGAATGAAAAAGTTGCAGTAAGAAATAAATTTCCTATGATTCTTGATTATATGAGAGTTGAGAACTACTTTAAAAGAGGCTTTCTTCTTTTCATAAAAAATGAAGTCTAGGAAAAATGGGTCCTTATTGTCAATTCAAATAAAAAACAAACTTAGACACAGAATTTTCTGTAGAATTGTCGTAGGAATTTACTGCAAACATGTTTACAAGATTCAGCCTTAGTAAATATTTCAATAATATTCAAAGCTGAAATTACAGTAATATGATATTACAATTAGTTTTATGTTGATTTACCACTCCACCTTACTTTACACAGCACTGATCAATGCACTGAAATAGTGTGGGATGTGTCTGGACCTCAACGTAGATTCTTAGTGACAAATGTTATAAAAAAGTTATTAGGCTAGTGAAAACTGGAGCTAATAGATCCAGAAAATTAGAGTAGAATTATATATACAAAGCAACGATGAAAACAATCAACATTTGCTGGGTGGTACAATAGTGTATTATGTATCTACATAGGTTTCCTTAGCAGGTCTTAACTATGACAAATGATGCATTAAAAAGCTGTAAGAATTTGATCAATGGAAGTCTCAAAAAAGAAGCGAACTGTTAGGAATGCATTTTTGCCAAAGCTATAATGTTTACCCAAAGTTCATAAGGTTGACAAAACTATGACGCCTATTATTTCTGGTATAAGCTTGCCTACTTATCAGATTTCTAAATAGTTGATAGCAAGTTTGAATAAAATAAAATTGGTTTTGACCTTTTCAGTAAAGAACAGCATTGATTTCATTAAAATTCTGGAAAATGATAACTTGGTTGAGTCTGAATATATCGTATTCCTTAATGTGGTCTCTTTATACCCGAGTGTTCCAATTATAGAAACTATGTATATGATAGAGGAGTGGCTCAAATTGACAACCTTGAGGGAATCTACTATTAAAGAATATCTCCTTCTTTTGAACCTTTGCATGAGTCAGAATAGTTTCCAGTTTAACAACAAATTTTACAAGCAGGAAAACGGTACCACAATGGGGAACCCTTTGTCTAGTTTCTTGGGAAATTTCTTTATGAGCAGGTTTGAGACTAAGGCTAAGGAGATGAAATTTTTTCCACGTGTCTGGATCTGGTATGTGGATGATGTGTTTGTTATTTTTGGTAGAACGAAAAACCTTGAAGAATTTTATCGGGAACTTCATGAATGTTTTCCTTTGATAGAGTTCACCACTGTGGTAGAAGCGAAGAATAGTTTTACCTTTCTTGATGTAATGGTGACCTTACCCAGGGACAAACCGGAAAACAACTGGGTTAGGTTAGCTTACAACCCCCCGCTGGTTATTCGCGTTGCCAAGATGTGCCTTATGAAGTATGGAAGACTTTGAGTGTCGGTGGCTTCAGGATGGAGTTTGGGTAGAATGCTTGGATCTCCGAAGGACTTCACAGATAACTGTGAGAAATTGGGGACTTACAGCATAGAATGTGAGATGTGCGATGCATTATATATTGGCCAAACTCTTAGGAGTATTAGGACAAGAAGCAGGGAGCACTTTGCTCATTTTAAAAACAACAGGCCAGAATACTCAGCGATGGCATAGCATTGCCTGGACAACCAGCATTACTTTACGTCTGACCATCCTAAGTTGTTGAAACAAGTCACGAGGTACAATACTATGGATGCTTGGGATGCATGGTTTATCAATAAATTTCAGGCCCAACTGGGCCTGATCGAGGGTTCCTCCTTTCTGTATCAAAAATCTGTGTTGTTCCCGAAAAGCATGTGATTCATAACTGTTTTTTGTTTCAGATCTAATAAGTGTTGATATTTGTCTATTTATCTTGACTTTGTTTTTATTTATGATTTTGTATAAACCGATTTTACTAGTGAATTGTTTATAACGTGTATTTTTATATAATACATCATTGTTATTTAAATGAGAAAAAAACTTATACATAATTGCACTCTGTAGTTAGATTAATTTTATGGCTTGACTTTTTATGTTTTATCTTGTTTGTTTTATTTAACTTCTACAATAACTTGACGATATGTTAGTAGTAGCCAAGTACTGAGAAAGGCGACACCATCGCCGAAACCAGTCTGTTGTGTGTTTATTTATTAAAAACTAATGTTTGATGAGATTTTGAGTTCACTATTTTGACTCTTACCTTTATTAACATTATTGTTCTCCCATAACTGAAACATACCTGTAAGCAATACTAAGGCCAAGCTGAACACAAGATCCCTGCGAAGTTTCATCAGTCTCTTCTGTTCCTCCCGACCCATTCAGTAGCACTCTTATTAGCTGATTAGTTATCTCTGGTATTGCAGCTAGAAATTTCATTCCGTGTTCTGTATCCAATAGTGCTCGAAGCAACTCATGAATAGGCACAACAATGGATGAAGAGCACATTGTCACTGGATGTGTTAAAAGTATAAGAAAGGTTTCAAGGAATTTATGTATCCTGAAAAAAGTGTATAAGGCAGGATAAGGATCTGGATATGATGAAGATGGTCCCATTTCAAATTGTGATGAAACTGGTAGAAATCTTTTACGCTGTGCTAGTAATGTAGGGGCATTGTTATAAACAATAAGTATTTCTTCTAAGTATATTGAAATGGTTTCTACATTGATCTCTGGGTTTTCTTCTTGTTCTTTTGTCTTACTATCATCTACCAAATCATCCACATTTTTTTTCAAACAACCTAGTGCTTCATAAACATGAAGTTTTTTAATAAGAGCGGTAATTGCAAATTTTACTCGTGCTACTTGATTTCCTTGCACCATTTCTAATAACTTTGTATATCCATTCCATTCGTTGCACTGTAAAAAATTTTCAAGGGCTACTTCATATCTCAAACTAGCATCCAGCGACCGTACGATCATCAATTTGATTGATGAAGCCATATGATCCTGATGGTATAATTCAATTAATTTTTCATGAACATTTAGTTCTTTAATAAGGTTTCTCACAGCTTCTTCCCCACACAGGCTTAAAGCTTCAACCAACCGGATTCCAACTTTCAAATGGCGCAATTTGTAGGCTGGCTGTGGTTGATTTAAAGCTTCTTTAAAATCAACACCAATCTTAATCCATGAGATAGCTGTACTGATGACATCTGAAAAGATAAAATGAAATTAAAAAATACAAACATATTCAAGCAATTTTATTCAACAGGAGATTACTAAATAACATGTTCTAGCTAGAATATCTGTATTACACATAACCATTTTCAAACAAGACAAGTATTCATTCTTAAGGACGTACAGAAATATATTTGTGTATATGAAATGGCCACAGGTTTGTTGTTTACTAATAAAGGAATCTTATGAAAAGAACTTGCTATGCAAGATGATGTTTTCTACACTGATCATTTATTGTTCAGGAGTCCACATTTAACATAATTGCATTATTATAAAATATTATTATTTTTTCCAACTTCTAACACATTTTTCATGTATTATTAATTATAACCAACATAAAATGATATGTTGGTCAATGTTTACAATTGAAACTATCACTAGGAGATTAAGAAATTTGTGTTTTTCTTAAAACATTTGACACCATAGTTCTACAACACAAGTCCACTCCAGTGTCCTATGTTGCAGCAAATAGTTTGAAAAGGGTCTGGTGTGGTACAGATTATTTGGTGGTTATGATAAGCTAACCAAAGTTGAGCAACAGCAAATATGATGCAGCTACTGGTGGTATTTTAAAAAAATTATTTTTGTACATTAGGTGTAGATGGCTATTGTACTGTATCATGAACATGGAATGATATCATGAACTAGTTGAAAGAATTATTAAATTGTGTAAAGCTAGATGTGAATTGTGCAATCTATTAACCCTTAGCATGCTGGACATATAAAGGGCAACTAACAGATTATGTGTTATTAGGTAAAAATATGTTTTTGCGAAATGTTCAAAGTTCTAATTTAATTCTGAGTTCTTAAAGATGTATTTGAACAAAAAAAATTATAAACTAGTTATTTTTATAATTTTTTATATTTTTATACATTAATTACTAAAAATTTACTTACAGATGCAAACATGTTTAGGTAATCCAAGATATCAATAAATCCATTTAAAATAAACAATTACGTTTATTACAATACTTACTAATATTACTAAATAGAAAGGAGTCAAAATATAATATGTATCAACTTTTAAACAATAACTCATGTCTCTGTTTTAAGATTATTTCTGTGTATGAAAAAGTTCAAACACTCATCAGGATGCAAGGTTGAGATAGACACACAAGTTTTACAAAAATTAATTGTTACATCTTAGTGGATATTGTCTGGAATAGAAATATCGTTACCAAACATAAAATAATCTACGTTTCTCTACAACATTATTCATGAATTTATCAACTTCTTCAACAATTAAGCAAATAATACACATTTATCATCCCTATTAGTTGTAAACAAATAACCTTTATTTATAATTTTTTTATGAATAAATTTCGGTTAAATATGTTATTCCTGACTTTTAACCTATTTAACAATTATTGTTGACTGTTAGACATGGATGGGTTGAAGATGCCATCCAATATCAATGCCTGATTAATTTTCCACATTTTCAACTTAATAATTTCAGCCATCCCAGTACTACCCATCTAATTCACAATCCTAAAATTTGCAAAACATGGTTTTTCTATCTATGAATTGATTCTACTGGCAATTTTAATATTTTTTTAATTTTTAATAAACTATGATTGGTGTAGACTTTAAGACTAATGACTTTGTACTTCATGGCATGTCATATGTTTCATTAAAAAGCATCACTATTTTCTCAGAAGGTTTTTAGAAATGTCTATACTGATAAATCTCTAGTCCTATACTAAATTTTTACTTCACCAAATGTATACTAATCTGTAAAGGCTACTATCATCTCTTGAAAAAGCTGTACAATGAGACCCGATAAAAAATGGATTAAACTTCAAGTCTGTCTCATTGAAAAAAAAGTTGAAAAAAATGAATTAATTAAATATTGAGTCAAAATGGTAAGTATAATCAAAGAAAATATTAAGGTAGGTGAATTTATGAGCAAGTTCTAACTAAACAGAACTGTTTAGTTATGAGAATGAGAGAATAAATTTTTAAACGTAATAGTTTTAATGGTTGATGTTACGTTCGATTTAAACTTCTCTGCAAGGGGAAAATAAGCAACTCTTTTATACACTCTTTTATAACAAATTTTTTCAAGTATTAACCAAGTAACTAATAACCATATGAACAAAATTCAATAACTAAATGAAAAAAATTATTGTGTTTCTTGCCTGCTTTAAAATGAATTGCTCAGATCCATTCAGTATCATAAAATAATTTAGTTATGAATATCAATCATAACCATTCACTAAATACCATGTTATATGTAGTTATGTGGAAATATCTTTTATAAAGCTCTATGATATGGAAAAAATTAACCTCTTACTGTTTCTGTCACTTGTAACAGGCAAATTTTTATCTAGTAGCTTTGCCATCTGTTCAGCCGCATGAACCCACTCTTCCTTAGCAGTTGTGGAACTCCTGCTTTCACTCACACCCTGTATTATTTCTTCCAGTCGAGTAATAGTTTCTGAAGGCTTTGTTCTCTTCATTTCCCATTCAACGTTTGATTGAGCTGGGTCTCCTAAATACTGAAATAGTCAAAATAGTTAGATTAAAAATCAAATATTAAGTTTTAATAAACTTGCATTACAGTTAATAGATCCATATATAAATCTGAATTTTAGATTGAAGGAAAACAATAATTTTAAATATGTGTATGTCATCATGGTAACACATGCTTTTAATTCTTATTAAGGTTAGTTTTGAAAGTTTTAGTTCTGTACAAAAAATGTAAAAATATTACCCAGATAGTCACATTAGTGTAGTATCTTGTTCAGCTGGATGCGTTCAATAGCTAGAAACCCCTAAACAGAGTAGCACTGTAATTGGTCAAATGATTATAAAATAAAAAGAAACTATAATACAACTTTTCTTTGTTGATTTACTTAGGAATAGGCTTTAAAAAAAAATCATATTACTTGTTGATGTTAAAGTAACAGCATATTCAAAATCAGGTGCATTAAAACTATGATATGGCAGTGTTTGTTACACTACACCGAGACTAGCACTGTACCACTGCAATACACTTCATGGGTGTTTTAGCCGGTTTTTCATGGATTACCATGATAATAAATGCCTAAGTATTATTTTCAGAGATATTCTGGCACACTCATATAGATGTATTACCGATTTTTCTCCTAAATACACTGAGAGGTTAAACAAATATGAATTTCTCTGTGATTTTGTAAGGGTTATAAAGAAAGTAAAGTCCAATACTTTAAATAAAAAATATATTATTATATATTTTTAAAAAATGTTATTTAACCCCTTACAAGTTTGTCTTATATAGTTATTTTATAGTTATAGTTTCTATTTTTGTTTAAACAATGGGGTAATATTGGTAAACAATTCTACAAGTTTCTGAATTTGGAAGCCATAGACGTCTGCTGCCTGTGTAGATTTCTAGTCATCAATTGCTTCTTGCACCTCATCAGTTATGTCAAAGGACTTGATGAGAAACTCTTTTAGGTAGCATAATAAATTAAAATCAGTCAATGTCAATTTTGAACATTGAGTAGGAGTCAATCTGTTCCCATCCAAATAATCTCATCAGATTTGGGTGTGATTCACGAAATGGGGTGTGGCATTACCAAGTAACAATAAACTGTTGTGTCATGTTATTTCCTCATGTCCAAAATTCTGGAGCACAAGCCATTCCTTTTCAACTGGTGTTTTTCAGTAACCAACCTGGGAATCTAACCTCAGCATGATTCAAAATTGAAAATTTATAGAGACAATTTCGTTTAATATAAAGTTGTCTTTTCCTATTCCAATGCTGAAGTTGAAATTATGAATTACCAGTGTTCCTGAATCTTCTTATTTATGACATTGACCAAATCTTCTGTACTGATGGTTCGTCTGTTCACCGTTAGTGGGTTGATTAATTGTTTTAATAATGTTCAACTGACAATGGTAAACAGCATACTGCAACAAAAGCAATTTGTATATCTCTATTTATTACACAGTGCAAATGCAGGTTTCATTGTTTGCAAGATATCTGATTCACTACTCCACACCAACCGTAGAAGCCAATAGCAATAAAAACTTAAAATAGAACAAGCAGAGTAAAGTAAAATAAAGTCCTTATAAAAACCAAAGCAACTAAACTTACCAACAAACTTTGTAGCTCACAAGCATAAGGGTTGAAAGATTTTATCGGGTCTTCAGGGTATTCACTAAAATCATAGTCGATGTCCTGAAACTAAAATTTTAGATTAAAATAACTTTCTTCATCATTTATAAACTTTATGAAATTTTAAAACTTTTATGAAATATTCATTAACACATTTACTGTTATAATAAATGTTATTATACTTACCCAAAACGTAAAATTTTTTTGGTCATTAACCCTAGTCCTTTGATTAAAAATACTGCATATATTATCAAAGAGAGTTTTCCTTTACAATTGAATGTAAAAAATTCCTACACTTTCATTGGAGGCTGATATATTAGAAACCAGCATTGCTTAATAGTGTCTTTAATTTACCTGAAGAAATGAGTTTATTTTGTTACAACTACTTCTTTTTATCAGATAAATTAAATTTTATTCTATAAAATATATTATTAGGCTTTGGTGCCATAAATTACATATTATTATATGAGGTAAATCCACCTTCAGCATTGTGTGATGGAACAAATGCTTTCATTCACTACAACTCCATAAGCTACACAAGACACAATACATATGAAAACATACAAGACAGGATCAAAGATTTTATCAAACCAATCTACCAAATAAAATAATTTCTTAAAGTAAGTCTGAATAAAACTTATCAAAACACACAAGTAGAAACAATCCTGGCTTTACATGGCAGATAGCATACATGTATAGAATTCTTTTCCTTACGCCTCCAATGTGAGTACTTGCTTCTTTTCTATTCAATGTAGGGTTTGGTACTTTCAAGATAACATGTTATAGGTTGCTCAGTTGTTTAGGGATATCAACTGTTAATGAAGGAAGAAAAGACTAAATCACTGAGTCACAAATTTTACAATGACATTGATCGGTAGTTTACAATGGCAATCCAAAAATTTCTTGTTTGCAGGTTCAACGAAGTAATGGATCTACAACAATTTGTTACATTAAAACTTAATTTAATCATTTAGAAGTATTCAAAAGTGTGTAGATAATTTGCCAAAAAAGCCAATCAACACTGAACTCCTGTGAAGTTGTCACTTCAAGCAGCCCAACTCTCAAATCACAATAAACCTTAACGGCAGTTGGTGAGTTTTATTTCTGAAACTGATACAGAGTGGTCCTCATATTCTAATATTCTTTGGCAACATTAGCATTTAATGTAAATACTATTCAAAATAATCTTTCGAACTCTAGCAACGTTATTAGTTGAATTGTTGATCCCTTGGGACATACCAGGTGTTTTGCTCCTCACACAAAGTTCTATATATCTTCAATAGCTGTTATAAGGGTATGATTTGTAAAGATATGCTTGAAGATATAAGATTGCTATTCTCATAAGCATCAAGTTGTTAATATTTAATGAGTTAAAATGAAATAAACTTTAAAAGGTATGCACCAAAAGGTGTTTGTAAACTTTGGACATACCTCACTTTCTAAAGCTCCGTTACAAATTTTTATCCAATTTACTGTCCTATTAAAAACAAATATTCCAAAGCAGGATCTCTATGAACCAATTAATTAAGAAGCTCTGCTAACCAACATATGACAGAATGGCTTTAAAGTACTACTGCTGATTTTGGGAGACTTTAAGAAGGAATTATTATTAATGAATTTTTCAAATGCATCTCTAACATGTTATTGGAAACAACTTTTTATTTTTAGAGTAAGAAATCTAGCTAATAGAATGAGAACAGTGAGGTAGAGTTGTGCGATCACTTAAACTTTACAATAATTCTCATTACCAAGTATCCTTTAATCCTATAATTCTTTTTCAATTTCATTGATTGTATCCAACTATCATAGAAAACCATAGCTTATATATTGTTAAATAATATATATATTGATATTTTACGTCGTCCATTATTTTTACATTGCACTGACTTTATGAAGTTAATATATTACTATTGTAAATACTTTTATCCACCACCAAGTGCAATAATTTTACCTTGTGTGATGGGTCACCTTTCGGTCATTTGACCAACGAATCACTGTGTGATTCGACAATGGTCAAATGACCGAAAGGTGCCTCATCACACAAGGTAAAATTATTGCACTTTGTGGTGGATAAAAGTATTTACAATAGTAATATATTAACATCATATATATAATCTTGATATTTTACGTTATCCATTGTTTTCCGTTGCACTGACTTTATGAAGTTAATATTTACTATTGTAAGTAATTTTATCCACCATTAAGTGCAATGATTTTACCTTGTGTGATGAGGCACCTTTCGGTCACTTGACCATTGTCGAATCATTCACACAAGGTAAAATTGTTAATAACAAATTCCTTCAAATATAACCTACAGGCTGTCAAAGTTTTGTAAGCGTAGTTTGCGCATCCAGGAGAAGTGAGTGGGGAGTACGGCTGGCTGTAGAAGGGATGACTCACGTTAGACATTACGTTTGCGCATGCGTGCTTTGGCTCGTTCTACTCCAGCTGACGTAAAGAAGGGATAGTAGCTATTATGGTTGACCATTTTATTATTTGTGGTGGGTGGACATTAGTGAAAGCCCCCAAGGATACGTCAACCCTTCCACCATGTTGGAGGTCGCTCTTTTAGGAAAAAGAGGCTCCCGTAGGCCTAGACCATATAAACCTACGGTACGGAGAAACCAGAAAATTTACTAAATATATTTTGGTTACAGTATTGGCCAAATCGGTTTAATACATTACTTGTAACTAGGGATGGGCCGATTCCTAAAATTTTCGATTCCGATTCCGATTCCGATTCTAAAATTTTCCATTCGATTCTCGATTCTTTACTCGATTCTCGATTCTTTCAAGTTATATTAGCTTACATTCTAGTTCTCTAATAATTAATTTAGTTAACATCTTGGTCATATCGCAAAACCTTTTAAAAGTTCTGTTTTAATGTAATAGGCTACACAAAACCTTCAACCTTGATTTATCGATGATGTTTGAAAAAATACCTAAGCCTATTTACATTGTCTCTCAAAACAAAACAAAAATTAAAAACAAACAAACAACATAAAAAGTAAAAAATTAATACAAATAGGATAGTTTTTAAAATTTAAAAGTCTGGCAGGTAATGTACATTTCTGTTCAAAAACACAAGCATTTGAACACGTTGTGGGTGAAGCTAGTTTCATTGCTAGTCACATATAGCTCCTGAAGTTGAGAAAGGTTTTTCAGAAAACACTGTCGCGAGTGGACAGACAGGTATTTTATTGCCATAGCATTTAAATGAGGGTATTTGGCACTTTGTACTGCCAAATACTTTCCAACATCACAATCTGGACTGGCTAATGGTTTCCCCAGATAATTGTTTACTTCTTCTTCTACTGTCAATTCCCCTGGGGTACCTTCTTCCTCAACATTCTGGATTAGTGGGGCAAACCTTCTCCACATCTGGTGGGACCTTCATTCTGCAGGTGTCTGGAACAAGTGCAACTGATTCAGGCCTATTTTGTATTTATTCCTCAATCCCAGTTGATTTTTAACCGACTATCACTTATAGGTCCTGTGTCTGAGGATAAAGATTCTTCAAATATAGTTATTTTTTGTTGATAAATTTGGGCAAAATGAATGTTGTTTAATTGCTTTTTCATATTTGATATACTATGTGGTTTTCCACCGTGAGTTTCTGTTAACTGTCATCGAATTGACGCGACGGCCAGTAGCCTGAACCGAATACCGTCTATAATATAATTTATTGAGGTTAAGTTTCGGAGGAATAATACGGTGTTTCTGTTATCCGTCTATTCGCTCAACCATCATGGCCACGGTTAATCGAGTTTTTACTGTACTTTTTTTGTGTTTTGTTCTGACATCTATAAATCAGTGGCAGTAAGACACGTGGGGGGAGAGAGAGAGAGAGAGAGAGAGAGAGAGTATCGAACCCGCTCTAGTGAGAGAGAGAGAGAGAGAGGACCGATGTCAAACGACCAGAAATGGTTACGATCTTGATTGCTGTTGCTTCATAAATAATAATATTTTCGTTATTGTTTCGTTTACTTTAATCATTTAATTCATTGATATCAACCAATACATAAATAAGATATAGTTGGTAATTAATTATTTTTCTAATAAATTACTCCACACACATATTTTAATAGTTAACAAAATAGGAATCGGAATCGACACTTTTATGATGAAGAATCGAGTATCGACGATTCCTCGATACCACCTAGAATCGACGATTCCAGGAATCGAGAATCGGAATCGGCCCATCCCTACTTGTAACTCATAATTTTATTTATAATGGCACAATGTCAACTGCGTCAGACTCTTCACTGTCACTTTCAGATTTTCCATCACTGCTACTGTCACTGTCATTTGTAATTATTAGACTTTCTAACTGCATGTCCATAGCTCTGCCTGTCTTGTAATATTCATTTTCTATTTTTAATACACGATTGCAACATTTTTTCCAAAAATCCGTTCCCAATTCGCTTAACTTCTGTTCAACCATTGTTTTCACATTTCGAATGTCATTCGTAACGTTCTCTACAGTAATCTCATTTTTTATTTTCCCCCAAATTAATTCCATAGGATTCAAGCCTGGGTGGTAAGGTGGCAGTCTCAATACTTTATGACCTTCACGTTCCAATAAGCAATCGAAATAATACTCCTCGTGGCGTGACTTGTTCATTTTAACTAACTCATACAGTTCACATTTTAACATTGCTTCATAACATGGAATGTTTCTTTCTTTTAACCATGTCATCAATATTGACTTTCTGCTGTTTGAATTTGGAGTAACAGCCGCTAATTTATTATGATAAATAGCGTTATCTACCACAAGAATAGATTTTTTTGGGAGATTTCTAATTAGGTGATTTTCAATCCATTTCTCATAGTTTTCCGCATTCATGTCGTTGTGATAGTCTCCTGTTTTCTGGCCTGCTCTAAAGACCAAAAGGGCATTTTCCACACCTCCTGTTTCACTGCCAGCGTGGACTATGATTAGTCTTGATCCCTTTGAAATATTTTTTTTTGTAGCCATTAACAGATCCATCAGTCCATGCTAAATTCGTGGTATGCGTCGAATGAATACAAGACTCATCTGAAAATATATGTTTTTCGATCATAACCCTTCTTTTATTTTCTGTTTTTTCCCATTTAAATCTCATGGATCTTAAAATTTTAAAGTTCATGAGTGAAATTAAATTCTAACTCCGAATATTCAAGCTTTAAAACTTTTAGCACATTCTTCAATGTTGAAAGCGCGTGATGAGTCGTATGGAAATTAAGAACTATTTTTCGTAATGCACATTTTTGAAAATCATAGATGTTGACTTTTTTAATTTTTCTTGTACGAATTTTACCTGGTGTACTGAATGTTTTGTTTTCTCCTAGTCGTTTTTCCTCCGTCAATAATTTCCTTAATGTATGAACAGATATTCCACAAAAGTTTGCTACGCGGTCTTGAATTACCGAGCAAGACATGTTGGGAATTTCAGAAGATATGTTTTTAAATACATTAATAATATTGCATTTAGTTTGGCTTCTTGAGCGCCACTCCTTTGCCGAACAGACTTGTTGTCTTCGGTTGAGACATATTTAGTATTGAAAAATACTGTTTTGGTCGATACACTAAACACATAAACACTATCACACAAACTAAAGTGATAACGGTGCTATTTGCTGTGTTGTGCATTCCATCGAATCAGCTGTAAAAGCCCCCTCACTTACCGCGCTACCCTCCCTACTCTTTCTCCTCACCATCATATCTACCAAATCCGTCTCTGCGCACCACGCCAACATAACTTTGACGACCTGTACCTAATTTCAACAAAAAACAAATAATAAAAAACCTAATAGTTGACACAGAATCTAACATCCACAAAATTACCCACCAAAATACTGAACCCATAGGAAACAATATTAATAATAAAATTAGCCTAATAAAAACGGAAAAAAACAAAAACAATATATAAATAAAAAGATATAAAACTCAGAGAAAAACTAGAAAACAACGACTACTTAATATTAAAATCCGATAAAACAAATACACCAGTAATAATAGAAAATACCAAATACATCGATTCAATAACTAACTACACAAAAGAAAATAAATACGAACAAATCCCAGACCAAACTAGCAAATACCTTATTACAATAAAAAACTTAATAGTCACTCACCGAAATACCCTAGACTATAATAATAAATTAAAATACCACACAAGACTATACCCATTCAAACCATGTGCACCAATATTATCAGACATACCTAAAATCTACAAACCCGACACACCATTAAGACAACTAATAAATTTCACAACAGCACCATCTTACATAATCGCAAAAATAATAAGATCTAAAATACATATCAACAACACATACAATATAAAAAATGGATACGAATTAATTCATAAAATAAAAACGATAAAAACAAACAGCAACACAAAAATAATAAGTTATTACATAACTAACGTACCCTAGCATCCCAATAGAAGAAACCATAGAAATAATAAAAAACAAACTAATACACAATAACAAAAAAAGAAACACAATAGATAGTATCATTACAAAACCAAACACATATGTAACCAAAATTACTTCCAACTTAACAATACATACTATAAACAAACAACTGGACTCCCCATGGGATCACCCATATCATCAGTCATATCAGAAATATATTTACAAAGCTTTGAACAAATAATAATTAAACCTATACTAAACACACACAATATTTCACTATGCACAAGGTATGTAGACGATATACTTGTAATATACCAACCTACCAGTCACAACGAACACATCATAATATTAAACAAACTAAATACATACAATTCACCGTCGAAACAGAAACAAATAGAACAATCAACTATCTCGACATCACATTAAATATAAATGATAATAAAATAGAAACTACAGTATACAGGAAACCTACTTCCAACAACACCACAATACACAACAAATCTAACCTGGACACACAAAATTAACACTTACAGTAACATGATAAATAAAGCAATAAAATACACACAGGATAACAAACAAAAATTAAATGAAGAATTAGATAACATTACAAAAATAGCAATAGAAAATGGATACAACAAACACCTTATAAAAAATATATACAATAAATTCACAAAAAAACCTAGCCTCAACACAATACTACAACCTGAACACAAAAATAATAAAAATAAAAAAATCTACCTAAAATATAAATTCACCAATAACAGAATAGAAAAAAATAACAAATATATACAACAAAGAATACTATACTCCAACATACAAACCAAACCACAAAATAATAAAATATCTTAATAACACAAACCACAAAACAAATTCAGAAAAACATAACCTATCAGGAATTTACGAAATTACATGTAACAACTGTAACGCATTTTACATAGGGAAAACAACCAGATCATTTAAAATAAGATTTGAAGAACATTATAGAGCATTCAAAAACAATAAAATTAAAAGTATCAAATGTTGCAGCACACCTAATATCACATAAACATGAAATAACAAATTACGAAAATAACCTAACCATACTTGAAACAAATAATAACCCAATAGAACTAATATCACTAGAAAAATAACACATTTATAAAAACATACACAACAATTTAATGAATCTACAAACAACATATATAGAAGACATACTATTCAAAAACATAATACATAAGACTCAAGAGGAAACATATATGACGTCAACAATTACCAACACGACGGACCGAACATCTGCACCAGAAAAATTAAGAAAAAGTAATCAGTGATTTGACAATGGTCAAGTGACCGAAAGGCGCCTCATCACTCAAGGTAAAATCATTGCACTTAATGGTGGATAAAATTACTTACAATAGTAATATATTAACTTCATAAAGTCAGTGCAACGGAAAAACAATGGATAACATAATATATATATATATATATATATATATATATATATATATATATATATATATATATATATATATATATATATATATATATATATTGATATTTTACGTTATCCACTGTTTTTCCGTTGCACTGACTTTATGAAGTTAAAACATGAAGTTTATGAAATGAAACATGACTTTATGAAGTTATGACACAAACAGAAAAAATAACAAATATATACAACAAAGAATACTACACTCCAACATACAAATCAAACAACAAAATAATAAAATATCTTAATAACACAAACCACAAAACAAATTCAGAAAAACATAACCTATCAGGAATTTACAAAATTACATGTAACAACTGTAATACATTTTACATAGGGAAAACAACCAGTTCATTTAAAATAAGATTTGAAGAACATTATAGAGCATTCAAAAACAAAAATTCAAAAGTATCAAATGTTGCAGCACACCTAATATCACATAAACATGAAATAACAAATTACGAAAATAACCTAACCATACTTGAAATAAATAATAACCCAATAGAACTAAACTCACTAGGAAAATACCACATTTATAAAAACATACACAATAATTTAATGAAGCTACAAACAACATATACAGAAGACATACTATTCAAAAACATTATACACAAGACTCAAGAGGAAACGTGTATGACGTCAACAAGTACCAACACCACGGACCGAACATCCACACCAGAAAAATGAGAAAAAGTAATCAGTGATTCGACAATGGTCAAGTGACCGAAAGGTGCCTCATCACACAAGGTAAAATCATTGCACTTAATGGTGGATAAAATTACTTACAATAGTAATATATTAACTTCATATATATATATATATATATATATATATATATATATATATATATATGAAGTTAATATATTACTATGTGAGTAATTTTATCCACCATTAAGTGCAATAATTTTACCTTGAGTGATGAGGCACCTTTCGGTCGTTGACCATTGTCGAATCACTGATTTTTCTCTGCTGTGGATGCTACGTCCGTGAAGCCGGTGTTTGTTGACGTTACGCGCTTACAACTTACAAACTTATAGCGTTACACGCTACAACTTAATGAATCTACAAACAACATATACAGAAGACATACTATACAGAAATGTCATACACACAGATCAAGAAAAAGTGCGCGTAACGTCAACAAACACCGGCTTCACGGACGTAGCATCCACAGCAGAGAAAAATCAGTGATTCGACAATGGTCAACGACCGAAAGGTGCCTCATCACTCAAGGTAAAATTATTGCACTTAATGGTGGATAAAATTACTCACATAGTAATATATTAACTTCATAAAGTCAGTGCAACGGAAAAACAATGGATAATGTTAAATATCAAGAATATATATATATATATATATATATATTACCAATTTTGAGTAATTTTTCCACCATTAAGTGCAATAAATTTACCTTGAGTGATGAGGTACCTTTCGGTCTTTGACCATTGTCGAATCACTGATTGTTCTCTGCTGTGGATGCTATGTCCGTGAAGCCGGTGTTTGTAGAAGTTACGCGCACTATTTCTTGATCTGTGTGTATGAGGTTTCTGTATAGTATGTCTTCTGTATACGTTGTTTGTAAATTCATTAAGTTGTTGTGTATGTTTTTATAAATGTGGTATTTTTCTAGTGAGTCCAGTTCTATTGGGTTGTTATTTATTTCCAGTATGGTTAGGTTATTTTCGTAATTTGTAATTTCGTGTTTATGGGACATTAGGTGTGCTGCAACATTTGATACTTTAGAATTTTTATTTTTGAATGCTCTATAATGTTCTTCAAATCTTATTTTAAACGTTCTGGATGTTTTTCCTATGTAAAAGGCGTTACAGTTGTTGCAAGTGATTTTGTAGATTCCTGATAGGTTATGATTTTCTGAATTTGTTATGTGGTTTTTGTTACTAAGATATTTTATTATTTTGTTGTTTGGTTTGTAAGTTGGAGTGTAGTATTCTTTGTTGTATATATTCGTTATTTTTTCTATTTTGTTATTGGTATATTTATATTTTAGGTAGATTTTTTTATTTTTATTGTTTTCGTGTTCCGGTTGTAGTGTTGTGTTGAGGTTAGGTTTTTTTGTGAATTTATTGTATATATTTTTTATAATGTGTTTGTTGTATCCATTTTCTATTGCTATTTTTGTAATGTTATCTAATTCTTCATTTAATTTTTGTTTGTTATCCTGTGTGTATTTTATTGCTTTATTTATCATGTTACTGTAAGTGTTAATTTTGTGTGTCCAGGGGTGGTTAGATTTGTAGTGTATTGTGGTGTTGTTGGAAGTAGGTTTCCTGTATACTGTAGTTTCTATTTTATTATCATTTATATTTAAAGTAATGTCGAGGAAGTTGATTGTTCTATTTATTTCTGTTTCAACGGTGAATTGTATGTTTTCGTTGTATGTATTTAGTTTGTTTAATATTATGAGGTGTTCGTTGTGAATGGTAGGTTGGTATATTACAAGTATATCGTCTACATATCTTGTCCATAGTAAGATATTGTGTGTGTTTATTATAGGTTTAATTATTATTTGTTCAAAGTGTTGTAAATATATTTCTGACATGACAGATGAAATGGGTGAACCCATGGGGAGACCTGTTGTTTGTTTATAATATTTATTGTTAAATTGGAAGTAATTTTGGTTACATATGTGTTTGGTTAGCGTGTGTGGTTACGCTAACCAAACACATATGTAACCAAAATTACTTCCAATTTAACAATAAATATTATAAACAAACAACAGGTCTCCCCATGGGTTCACCCATTTCATCTGTCATGTCAGAAATATATTTACAACACTTTGAACAAATAATAATTAAACCTATAATAAACACACACAATATCTTACTATGGACAAGATATGTAGACGATATACTTGTAATATACCAACCTACCATTCACAACGAACACCTCATAATATTAAACAAACTAAATACATACAACGAAAACATACAATTCACCGTTGAAACAGAAATAAATAGAACAATCAACTTCCTCGACATTACTTTAAATATAAATGATAATAAAATAGAAACTACAGTATACAGGAAACCTACTTCCAACAACACCACAATACACTACAAATCTAACCACCCCTGGACACACAAAATTAACACTTACAGTAACATGATAAATAAAGCAATAAAATACACACAGGATAACAAACAAAAATTAAATGAAGAATTAGATAACATTACAAAAATAGCAATAGAAAATGGATACAACAAACACATTATAAAAAATATATACAATAAATTCACAAAAAAACCTAACCTCAACACAACACTACAACCGGAACACGAAAACAATAAAAATAAAAAAATCTACCTAAAATATAAATATACCAATAACAAAATAGAAAAAATAACGAATATATACAACAAAGAATACTACACTCCAACTTACAAACCAAACAACAAAATAATAAAATATCTTAGTAACAAAAACCACATAACAAATTCAGAAAATCATAACCTATCAGGAATCTACAAAATCACTTGCAACAACTGTAACGCCTTTTACATAGGAAAAACATCCAGAACGTTTAAAATAAGATTTGAAGAACATTATAGAGCATTCAAAAATAAAAATTCTAAAGTATCAAATGTTGCAGCACACCTAATGTCCCATAAACACGAAATTACAAATTACGAAAATAACCTAACCATACTGGAAATAAATAACAACCCAATAGAACTGGACTCACTAGAAAAATACCACATTTATAAAAACATACACAACAACTTAATGAATTTACAAACAACGTATACAGAAGACATACTATACAGAAACCTCATACACACAGATCAAGAAATAGTGCGCGTAACTTCTACAAACACCGGCTTCACGGACATAGCATCCACAGCAGAGAACAATCAGTGATTCGACAATGGTCAAAGACCGAAAGGTACCTCATCACTCAAGGTAAATTTATTGCACTTAATGGTGGAAAAATTACTCAAAATTGGTAATTTATTAACTTCATAAAGTCAGTGCAACGGAAAAATAATGGATAATATTAAATATCAGGAATATATATATATATATATATATATATATATATATTCTAGATATTTAAAATTATCCATTGTTTTTCCGTTGCACTGACTTTATGAAACTAATAAATCACTAATTTTGAGTAATTTTATCCACCATTAAGTGCAATAATTTTACCTTGAGTGATGAGGTACCTTTCGGTCGTTGACCATTGTCGAATCACTGATTGTTCTCTGCTGTGGATGCTACGTCCGTGGAGCCGGTGTTTGTAGAAGTTACGCGCACTATTTCTTGATCTGTGTGTATGAGGTTTCTGTATAGTATGTCTTCTGTATATGTTGTTTGTAAATTCATTAAATTCATTTATAAAAATATACACAACAACTTAATGAATTTACAAACAACATATACAGAAGACATACTATACAGAAACCTCATACACACAGATCAAGAAATAGTGCGCGTAACTTCTACAAACACCGGCTCCACGGACGTAGCATCCACAGCAGAGAACAATCAGTGATTCGACAATGGTCAACGACCGAAAGGTACCTCATCACTCAAGGTAAAATTATTGCACTTAATGGTGGATAAAATTACTCAAAATTAGTGATTTATTAGTTTCATATATATATATATATATATATATATATTTTTTAGGTTAGTTTTGGTTGGTAAAGATTATTTAGATTTTTTGGACTAGGAGACTGACAGACTTACCTTGGTAAGAGTCCACACTGTAGTCTTGAAATAGAAACACATAAAAGCACTTAAACAATGATATATTTCAACCACACAGTGGTCTTTATCAATCGAAGAGAAAACACAAAAAGAGTAACACAAAATTATTAATAAAAGTAAAAAAACAAAAATTTAATCAGATGAGTGTTTGTAATCAAGTAAATACATATATCTTGTGAACTTATTTATATGCACAGGTTAGATCCTGTTATAACAAATACCAATATAACAAATTTTTATCATCTTTTGTTTGGCTCGTTATATGAGTTCATATGTAAAAATCTTGTTTTAACAAAACAATAACACGTAAATTTCAGTATAATGAAATATTTTTATACTACAAAAATATAATTATGGTTTCTAAAGGGTCATGTTTATCACTGTATTTGAAAAGAAACATAAATGACTCACAATCTGTATCATTGTAAGAATATAAGATTCTCTCATATTTCTTTTTGTGTTTTCTCTTCGATTGATAAAGACCACTGTGTGGTTGAAATATATCATTGTTTAAGTGCTTTTATGTGTTTCTATTTCAAGACTACAGTGTGGACTCTTACCAAGGTAAGTCTGTCAGTCTCCTAGTCCAAAAAATCTATATATATATATATATATATATATATATATATATATATATATATATATATATATATATATATATATATATATATATATATATATATATATATACATATATATACAGATAATAATTCAGAAGTTGTTTTTATAATAACCAAGATGCATCTCATTTGTTCAGATGTTCAAGTAAAACTTAATTATCTAAGAAATCATCATTACACCCAAATTAATCTCAATAAGTCTGAGTTTTCAACTACTTGTTTTAAAAGCTATGATCAATATATTATATATTAATCAAACTTTTGGAATAACAAAAGATAAACGGTACTATGAAAGCTTTAGTTTCAGCACTGAAACTGAATTTACTGTGATAAACTAAAAAACCATTATCAGATCAGTACTGCAAACGTTTATCTCTAATAACTCATGATATCTAAGTTAATATTAAAAAACAAATTGGTTCCAACAAAAATGCATATTTATTTCTAATTGATACAGGTGATTTGTGAACAGAAAGTAATATTTTTCTTCAACCCACAATTGTAAAAACATATCTTTACCTGAGGATCACTATCATCACCAATTTCTTCATCACTAAGTATTGGTTCAAATGGTTCAGTTTCTAAAGTTTGATCCTCTGGTTGTGGAGATGCTGAAGGTGGCGTTGGTGGAGCACCTGCTGCCGTTTCCATGCCTTCTGCCTCTCCTTCTCCTTCTGCTTCAGGAATCTCACCTTCAGAAATAGATTCCACATCTCCAGGAGACAGTGATTCAAAGGGAACAGGTGGTGATGTTTCTGATAACATAGAATTATTAATAAAAGTAAAAAAACAAAAATTTAATCAGATGAGTGTTTGTAATCAAGTAAATACATATATCTTGTGAACTTATTTATATGCACAGGTTAGATCCTGTTATAACAAATACCAATATAACAAATTTTTATCATCTTTTGTTTGGCTCGTTATATGAGTTCATATGTAAAAATCTTGTTTTAACAAAACAATAACACGTAAATTTCAGTATAATGAAATATTTTTATACTACAAAAATATAATTATGGTTTCTAAAGGGTCATGTTTATCACTGTATTTGAAAAGAAACATAAATGACTCACAATCTGTATCATTGTAAGAATTGTACAGTACGTGTACAGTAATTTTATGTCAGTATTTTAGTAAATCAGGTTATAACGGAGAAACAAGGAGTGAAAAGACAAACTTGACATTCTTGATTCTGGCAGAAAGAAACTAGATGTAGCTAAAGATTTTAGAATTCTACAATCTATTTTATTTAGAATGTTGAAGCACTGAAAAAAAATCGAAGATGTGTTGTCTGACTGGCCTTGCTCTTACTCTGAAAAACATTTGAAGCACATTAGATGATGATTTGGACAAGGCAGGTTATTTGTGGTTTTTTGATATCACGTTTAACAGTGTGCACAATTAATCCAAGAAAAGTCTTTGGACACTGCAAAAATATTTGGTTATGAAGCCAGTGTCGGATAGCTTAATCTGTTCTGCAAAATATATGGAACAACTTGTATTATCCGAACATAAATCTTTCAAACCTTTATCAATGAGCAAAGGTATGAAATATTTTGAATCTTGTCAAAACTGGCATATATTATCAACTGTTACTGAATCGTATGTTAGGTGCTAAAGGGAAAATGAGCAAGATGGGAAGAAATCTAAACTTTGTGTTACAGCATTATTTTGCTGTAATGCAAACGGAACCAAAAAACTAAAGCTACTTTTCATCAGCAATTCTTTAAAACCTCTTTGTTTGAAAAACATGAACTCTGCTACAAAGTGGTATTTTTCAATAAAATAGGCTACAACTCCTATTAAAAATCCACAGACCAATATCAGAATAGATTTCCTAAAAGTGACACATAGGGAAAACATTTTTGCTCTTGTTACTGTCATGGAATAATATTACGTAATAAATATTTACATAATATGTAGTATTACGTAATTTATTTTGAAATTAGGAATGTAAATTCTGTTGTGGTATTATTACTGATCAAATCTTTGTTCTCAAAGTATAGAAAAAGTATTATAAATATAATATAACATTTCTATACTCTGTATTGTTAACATGCTTTGAGTGGCATATTTATAAGAAGGGGAATCTCCCTAAGTTGACATAACTGACAGAGATAACACTGTGTGTACCCTATGATATAGTTTTGGGCGAGAATATAATGAATGATCAAGTCACAACTTCGTAGTCTACAAGGTGTCTGCAACCTTGTTCAGTATCATGTTCCAATAATATTGTTTAAAAATGCAATAAAGATAGGAACATTGATCAAATGTAATAAAACTTATAAAATTCAGGTCCTCTCACGCACAAGGTCTTTGATACTACAATGGCTGAGCAGCGGTACTCCAGACAGAGTTGGTTATAAGTATTGTAAAAGTATGGGGATCATGAAAATTGAGAATAAGGTTAAGTATATGCCAACAGATACATCATGTAGATACAAACATTCTCATAACATCAACTAACTTGGTTCTGAATTGGAAATGTATATGTGTTTCAGTTTCTTGTTTCTTTTTTAATAAAGAAATTAATACATCTAAAATAAACAAAAATAATATTTATACACATTAACATATATAACAATATGTAACACCTGCCTATAGTAGCACTTCCTTCATTTATACAACAAATTAATCATACTATTGCACAAAAAGTAAGTGCTACTATTACACAAAAGTTAATTACACAATTTGTATTCATTGCTATACCTTTATTAATGGGTGTAAGCATACAGCAGTAATTGAAGATTGAAACAAACCATCTACAATTATTATGCCCAGAAACATAGCTAAATTTGCTAACTTATAGTTATTTGAATTACATTTACTGCAGATAGGCCTACACATGTAAACTTGTACAAGAGGCATATATTTTATATGCAATACTAAATTGTTTAAAAAAATACAATGCATTAGTCTTAGTTGTAGCCAAACATTTCAAAACCTAGATTTCAATCAAATTTTGAAAATTTCAAAATTTAAACAGGGAAAGTTGAACCATATAAATATAGTATTTCCCATATTTTACTATGATTCTGAACAGTTTACTGCAGTTATAAAATAATAAAAGGTAAATTTCCTTATCTTTTCATATTACTTTTAATATACGATATTGATAAAACTGTTTGTGTTTTACAACAGGACCTCATGCTTATTATTAGTTTTAGTACAAGCTAGAGTATGTGTGTTATGCTACATTTATGAACCATTTCATTTTTACTTTATTCCAGGGGTGATCTGGAAAATAAAAAACTATTATATGCTGCCTCAAGAAAAATAAAATATCAAAACAGAACATGATATTTAGTAAAACAACTTTTCTACATACCAACATTGTTCTTGAGGCATTTACTACGAGTCACAAATCACTAATACCCAATAACTGTTATATTGTTTTATCTCCAGCAACTGAGCTATGAAATTATATTGTAGTAAAAATGTCTGTAGAAGTGTCTTCATCGCACAACACCATTCACTTTTGGGAAATACTGACTATAGTATTGGGTATTTAACACTTTGTATATACTAAGTCTGAATATAGGTTAGTGGATCCAGAGTATATGAATTACAGACCCTTATTCTAACAAACCCTAGAATAACTCAGCCAGAATTTTAAAAAATCATGTTTTCCTTACCAAAAATATTGATTGTTCTGTATTGGTTGTTAACACAGTTTTTTCGAAATATTATTTAATTAATTAAATGTAATTAATTAATTTTAGTTTTATTATACGAGAGAAAAACTTTTCACCAAACGGGCAAGGTAAGCAATATAGTTATTGTTTTCCAATTGGCTTAAAATAAGTGAAAACACATGATTTCATAAAACAGTTGATTTTATGATATAGGTTATTTGGTAGATCAGCTTTTTTAACTTATAGGTTATGATACTTTAGTTATATTAATTGTAACTATTTAATAAAAAATAACTAAAATTAATATTTTACTTGTTGACTTAAGTAGGAATTGACTTTAAAATTTTGTTGTTTATATTACTTGTTCTTTACTATCAGTTCAGCTGTAAAAAAAAGATTCAAAATTGTTATATAGCTGTTAGACTGACAGGGTACTAGTATATTGTTCACATGTTGTATTTAGGACTTGCTACCAATAATTTTTCAGGGACTTTTATACAAATAAGTATAAGTTTATTTAGTTTTTACTCTTTGAAAATGAATCATTCTATTCTTTATGTATTATAGTTTCCATTGTGATATAGTTATTTTTCAATATGATTTAATATATTTTACTGTGCAAATAAAATATAGATAAAGGATCGATATGACTCATGAATCTTTGATAGGCTTTGATTAAAACCTTGATTTGTATGAAGATAATTCAGAGTTTTATAATAATACAGGCCTAAGAGATTATCATTGTTTTATATGAAAGGTTATTTCACCCGCCCTATGATTATCGTACTGTAAGTCAGTGTTAAGACCCAGACTTTGAGTTTAACTTAAGTTCAAAGTAAAACACATAGTTACAAAAATGCAAAACACATTTATAATTACAATTTTCTGTGTGAGTAATATTATACACTTTGATTTTTATGCATACATAATATAAGATAATAGGCGAGGAAACAAAGCACTAAACCTACGATAATTAGTACAGTAAGTCGGATCGAAATGCGGTTTTTTGCATTCGATTCAGGAAGCCACCACGAAAGTTTGTGAACATAGCCACTTTATAAGATATCAAAATTGCATCGGTGCATAAGAAAAATGCACTTTTTAAAAGTGCATTAACTGGCTTGATTAAAAAAAAAATGTATAGCTCGGTGAATAATCACAGAAATGGGCTGAATTTTAGTACTCGGAGGGTTTTGGAGTCGCTGAACAAGAATATGACATCTGTAATTACCCCCGGAGTAACTGGGGGAGGATGACATCAACCTCATCTCCTGGAATTTTCCGTAAGTACAATACAAAATTGATTGAAACTCGTTACTCAGGGGGGTTTTGGGGTAGCTGAACACGAATATAATATCGGCGATGATCCTCGGAGTACCTGGGGCCCAGGGCGGGTAATACCTACGGCATCTCCTGGAATTTTCCATAAATTCAGCTTATTACTCAAGAGTTATATTGTGTTATTATCATTCAAATAATAAAATATTATTACTATGATTAAATATTATAATAGAATTTTATAAATATTTTTTACGTCATGAATTTCTTGTTCGCAACGGGACCTGTAAAAGATAAGTCCGGCCCTGTCTATACTCGTATATTACTATGGTTTCATCATAACAATAGTAGTAGTTTATACGAGCGCGGTATAATTTCATAATTTTAGTGCGCATGTCTAGTATTACGTGTAAAAGATTCCACTTTTATTTCTATACCAGTGTATACAGTTATACTCTGAGTAGAACCGTGCACGTGTTTTTATTTTAATATAATAGTTTCTGGCTTATTATTCAAGTTATTTATTTCGAAGTGAAATTTATAATACCATATTCAAGTGATTTATTACAAATATTACCAAGTTTTTAAGTATAAATGAAAGTTAGTCAGTGTTTTGTGTAATAAGTACGATACTTATATTGGAATAAATATATTCTAATAAGTATATTTTATATACTATTATACCACGTAGATACGGACACTTGTTTTTCAAGATAGGTGATTGGATAAAGTATAGAAATCTAAGTAAGTTTTTTATTTCGTGATGTAGATAATTACATTTTGAATTTGTATTACAATCGATATTTATGTATGGTATTATATATTATGTATATAATATTATATGTCTATTATATATTTATCGATATCGAATTTATGGAAAATTTCAGGAGATGACGTAGGTATTACCTGCCCTGGGCCCCAGGTACTCCAAGGATCATCACCGATATTATATTCATGTTCAGCTACCCCAAAAACAACCGAGTAACGAGTTTCAATCAATTTTGTATTGTACTTACGGAAAATTCCAGGAGATGAGATTGATGTCATCCGCCCTGGGCCCCAGGTACTCCGGGGGTCATTATTGATATCATATTCGTATTCAGCGACCCCAAAAACCCCCGAGTACTAAAATTCAGCCCATTTCTGTGATTATTCACCGATTTATACATTTTTTTTAATCGAGCCAGTGAACACACTTATAAAAAATGCATTTTTCTTATGCACCGATGCAATTTTGATTTCTTATAAAGTGGCTATGTTCACAAACTTTCGTGGTGGCTTCCTGAATCGAATGCAAAAAACCGCATTTTGATCCGACTTACTGCACCAATTATCGTAGGTTTGGGCTATTTTTGGGCTTTATTTCCTCGCCTATAAACAGTACTTGAAGCATGTATGTAAAATTTAACATAACTCAAACATAATGCCTCAATTTCGTATTTGTCTATTTTTAAAAAACTTATGTAAAATTTTCTGTATTGATCTAAATTTGTAAAGGCACTTACTTTATGAAGATTTATTTCATGCCTTTTATTTTGATATATAGTTTATTTTGTTTGATCAATAATTACAAAAATGAAGAATGTTTTTAAATAGTATAGAAATACAGTTTTGTTCAGTGTTTCCATAAGTTTATCCTGATGACTCTTATTTTTGTTGCTGTCTGATGTCTAAGTACCTACTTAAACATTTACAAACATACAAACTTTTACTTCAAGTTATCAGAATGGCTGTTAGTATAAAACATTTAACCTACTCCAGATTAAATGATCTGCGATCCAAGGTATCTACAATTTTCGAATTAATTCCTTGTATCAATTGAGCTATATTTCACTATGAAAATATTTTCTCTTATAATGCATTAAATATTACATATTTTATAACAGTGCAATTTTATATTCATTACTCTGTACCTTAGTTTGTTTATTATTTGTTAATCGATTATTATTTGTAATCATAATTAGTAAAAATAAATTAAAAGTTACTTATGGTTTGTGTTATATTCTAGGCTCTCATTATTAGTGTTCATTTCAGATGTACACAAAAATACACTAATTTTACGTGTTGATATAGTACTACAAACAACAAACAGCTACTGACCAACACTGATTAACAACTATACCCAGCAAGAAAGACCACTTGAGATAAAAACTTTTGACAGGTTATCATGTCCAGGACATCTGGTAAAAGGACAACTTATGGGCTATAAATATCTATTCCTATCTATGCTGCAAGTTTTGATAAATATCCCTTGACAGCAGAGACTTATAATCTTGCATATGGCATCAAAAAAATAAAAGAACCATGGCGAGTAACTGATGTCTGTATGATCTCTACCACTAATGTGTCTGAGAAGTATATTTTTACTGTCAAATGGAATAGGTTAAGGAAGCTTAACTTCTTGAGAGAGGACTTTTTATTATTTACTTTGATTAGGAGTTTTCAGCTAGATTTTTAACCATAATAGAGAAAAGAATTTTTTAAACCAATGCAATATGCTTCTCACTATATATACAAATAATATAAAAAGCTTTTCTCATGAGTCATATGCTCCTTAAAAAAGAATTAAAACTGTGATCACATTTTATTAATTGCTAACGTTTTTAAATATTTTGAATGATTAATACACAAAAGTTTATAGAACATTTAAAATTCTTAACACAATTCTTTAAAAATAAAATGTTTATATAATATTAGTGAACATGAGATGAATTATTTGTTAACTTGTTTTAAAACCAGCTTTTCACTACAGCATATTAGAACTGATTAATCGGTCATTTTGGCTGCATCTTATAACATACAGCTTATATAATCATTAAAAATAAAATGGCCAATATAATCACATTACAACTACAAAAGTATTATTTTTATTCTTGACAGGTAATCAAGGATATTTGGTTATTTTCAGTTTAAGAAGGTTAATATCCTTTTGAAACAATTATACAAAAATAAATAATAAAAGCAATAAAATAAATCCAAAACAATACTATAATGGAATTCCAGAAAATGAAACAGAACAGTTTACTGTGTATTGTAAAAACAGGAATTGTGACCTACAGCATCTAGCAATTTTAGCATATTAGTAAAATAATTTACTTGACAAAATAAGATATTAAATGACAATCTGAGCATGCATCATTTAACTTAGAAAATTTCAGCCAAAATATGAACAAATCCTAGCACTGGGTAACTTACTTTGTAAAGTACAATTTATCTTAAACTTCTTCTGTAATACACAGTAACACAAACCTCTCTTTACTGATCCTTGTTCAGAACGTAACTGTGGTGACAGAGATGCACGGACCTCTACTTCTTGTACAGGAGGTTGAGGTGGTGTTCTAGCACCTGGTCGTATAGGTGGTGGAGAACGAGGACGATTAGGCCATGGAGGAGCACCTCGATGGTGTGGAGGAGCTCGCTGTTGGAAGTGGTAATCACCTCGAGCCCCCCGTGAACGGTCATACTCAGGACTGATATCATGGCCATGTTCTCCTCTAAAAATTATTTAAACATTTATAAAAGTATTGAATAACAATTCTAAGTATAGCATGAGCTTCAAAGTACAAAAATAAACACTTGTTGAAATTATTAATATACTCATCTTCATTTCTGTTAGGAATATTTCTATATGTTTGAGTACATTTTTCTGCCATTCCTAACTTTTTAATATTCTCTTTTGTTGACGCATTTCGGATTAACTCCATTTTCAAAACTTCAATAGTACTGGTTGCCTAAATTTTGAGCTCGTCTTTATATACTGTTAGCCACGCCCCCACCACTTCCAGACCTCACTTTCTGTTTATGCAAGCCTACTCTTGCTTCTTTCGTCCACCTACTTAATAATTTTAAACTTTCAAATACAACGTTCGACTGTGTATTCATTTGCTCGTTTATTATATTTTCATTTTTTAACTTAGCTTTATAAATTTCTAAAATATTTACACGTCTTCCTTTATAAACATAATGTAAAATTTTCACTGTATTTTTCATTTCTTGCGGTGTATGGCCCTCTTCAATCAAATGTGTAGCATAATTCGAATCATTTTTCTCATATTTAAACGATCTAATATGCTCTTTATATCTGGTGTCAAATTTTCGTCCTGTTTGTCCTATGTATATTGCTTTCCAATTACATTGGATTTCATAAACTCCGTTTTTACTAAACTTATTTAAACCTCCTATATTACAATTTAATTTATTCTTTAACACGTTCATTGCCAAGCTGGAAATTGGTATTCTGTGTGGTGGCCGCTATAATAATTCACTTAGCATTTAGATAGCAACGACCACGCGATATCACGTGATCGGCCATCCGGTAAGATCTGACATCACGCGATATCTCGTGATTGGCAATGAACGTGTTAATGTGTTGTTAGTTTTCACTCCAAATTCTATATTATATTTCTGGAAAATTTTTTATTTTTTCTAATAAATCTAATAAAATTATTAAGTAGGTGGACGCAAGAAACAAGAGTAGGCGTACATAAGCAGGAAGTGAGTTCAAAATTTGGGCGGCCAGTACTATTGAAGTTTTGAAAATGGAGTTAATCCGTAACTCGTTAACAAAAGAAAATATTGAAAAGTTAGAAATGGCAGAAAAATGTACTCAAACATATATAAACACTTGTTTTTACAGAAACAAAATAATGATAATCAATGTTTTAAAACATTTATTAAACCACAAGTAAAACAATTTGTAACCACAGAAGCTACAGAAATATATTTTTGAGTTACTATCTAGCTGCTAATTTGAAAAGTAGTTAATTGAAAGTAATTGTTGGCTTTGTTATATGTTATGTACAAATATTTTCTGTAGTTATATAGTTTTACAAACCTATTATGTAAAATTATACTTCAGTAATTTCATATATAGTTGTGTTACAACAGTAACTCTGTTTATTGTAAAAAAATTACACATGAATAATTACTTAGACAAAGACACAGTTCTACAAATTATGAAATGTTGACATATTCCGATGACAAATAGGTTGTTGTTTCCCTAACAAGATACTACTAAAGCCAAAAAAATGTGTGATTTTTCATTTTTACAGGCAAGAAGAAACATTTCCAAAGTGGCTACTAATATAATTATAATGGCTCAAAATAATAAAATTCCTATTCCTTTCTCAACTTTTTTTATAATATTATAATTTAAAAAAATTAATAATGAATAATTTTTAATATTTGTGACTTAATTATCAACACTTATAGACGCTCATACGAAAAAAAGGTTATTACAAAAATTACTATAGTAAACTATATAAAATCTTTAAGTATAATTAAAAAAATACATAAATCTTTGTTTGATATACGTATATTATCTTTGAAAATACACTGCTTCCAGTCCCATACAGTCCTCATCAAAATAATCCCTGACTTTCATCTCTTTTTTGTTGGAATTATGGCCGAAAGAATTGCCTCCTATAAAGGGATGTATTTCTCTGTCCTGAAAATTCATCCCATCCCGCAATTACCTCATGCATAAGAATTGAGGATATTTAACAGCAAAATTTTGAGGTGAAAACTTACAAATATTTTTACCTTTTTTCATCTATTAAAGATTCTAATATCAATAAATCTAAAACTGGTTTGTAGAAATATCTATTAGCAATATTTATAGACAAAACCTAGCTGATATTAAAATTTTCTGAAATATTACAAAAGGTTTTTAAAAATCACATTGTAAAATGATTTCACATTTAAAAAATTCCTTTACAGTGAAATACTACAACTTTGTGTAAAGACCACAATAAGCCTAATATACTACGCAAATTAGTATTAGTTTTATTTAGCACCATGCATATTTGTACTAGTTAGGATTTAGAAAAACCATTAACTTTAAATACTTAAAAGAAAGCGTGTTATTTTCCATATCAAAATTCGTGGTAATTAAGAAATTAATTTGTAATAAACAAATATAACCATACCTATTCAATAGTAATAATTTTGGTAAAAAAGAGAAATTTGTTCAAAAGATATAGTATAATTGTTGTTAATAATGTAGTTTACAAGCATACCATGATGTGATTTTTGTAATAATGATGTGATTATTTCTCACAAGTGAAATAAAAGAAAACTATTTATGGTATTAACAATAAAATATATAAATTTAAGTTTAGTTCATAATACTAAAACATTACTACTTTCCCTTCGCAGGTATTTTATGAGTATCAGAGCAGTAATCAATGCTTCTTCATTTCTTATTTTTTTAAATGACATATTATAATTGCTGATACCTAATGGCAACATTATGTGTGAAGCAGAAACTGCAAACATTTTCACTTTCCCACCCATAAAAAAATTGTTTATTTACATATTTGTATTGGGAACTTTTACAGACAAGAACCTAGCTGATACGTAAATAATCTACACTCACTGGTAAACTGATGAATGAATACACATCTGATGAAGGAATTAATTGTATTCATTTATCATCACTACAGATTAAATTTAACGTTAATCACTGCTAACTTATTAACCCTAGAACTGATGATCATCCCATAATATGATCATTTCCAAAATACGTATAGCGATAGGGATGTAAATGCATCTATTTCTCTTTCAGCAATGTAGCGGTGTAACGACTGAAGATATGACAAATTAATTTACACTAGTTAATTATGTTTGTGCACAATATGCTTCATTAAAAAAGTTACTATTTTTGCCCTAAGTTTAACTGTGGGACACATCTGACCTGCTTCCATAAGTTGGAACATTATTATGCTTAAAAAAGTAGAAAAGGAAGGTTTATGACAATGAAAATATCTGAGAAAATGACTTATATTTATAGTCTTAGATCTTTTTTATAGAAACAACTTTTTTTCTATTTTTGTAATGTCATTTCTTGTTCGTTATAAAATTTTGCATTCACTATTTGGTGCTAACTACAAACCTTTTAAAAGTCTGAAAGTTGAAAAAAATACTTTTAAAAATTCCAACATAGATATCCAGAAAATTTTCCAACTCTGGAGTATAGATAAGACTATTAACTACTATATAGTTATTTTCCGTTATGTAGTGAAAACAATGACGTCTATAACATTATATTTTATATGTGTTATGCATTTTATAACAATTATTTGAAATATACCTTTGGCCAGACCCAAACCCTCATTGTAGGGAAACAAATAAAAACATACACAAAACTCACAAATTAATCATTTATTTACTCATACACGTTTCAATGACCAAGTCATCATCATCAGTGAGTGTTACTACTACAAATAACTGGGTTAGAGTTTGTAGTAGTAACACTCACTGATGAAGATGACTGGTCATCAAAACGCGTATGAGTAAATAAATGATTAATTTGTGAGTTTTGTGTATGTTTTTATTTGTTTCTAACATAACCTCACAAGCTAAGCTCAAAGAATATTTGTTTATTGTAGGGTTACAGCATCAGAGGTTTAAGGGTTAATGCATTGTTTCATAATTCCTGTAGAATTTGTAATTTTAAAAATTATTGAAAAAATTAAATTTAGGATTTATAATTTAGTGCTATTTAAATATTCAATAACTGTTATTTTAAAATTCCTTTAGAAACCAAAAAAGCTGACGTGACGTGAAGGCTTTTTACCAAATTTGGAACTGCTCATCGCCTGCTTATAGATGTTCTTGTTACAAAACCAATTGGGTATGTAAATAAAATTGGAAGATATAGTAAAAATGTTTTTAAATGCCTTAAAAGTTTGCAAAATCCTTCCTTATTGCATCTTTATGTTATGAAACTGAAATTCTCTTAAAATTTTAACTAATCTTCTAACTTTAATGGTTTAAGCCCTATGTGGATTTTCTAATTTAAAAAAATCAAACAGAGTATATTACAGAAAATTAAGAAATTAAATTCTCTAACAACCACCTGTATTCCCTCTCTCCTCTGTGACGTAATTCTCTTTCCCTTTCTTTGCTTCTCTCTCTCTCCCAATGAAGCTTTTCGTCTCCACCCCCTCTCTGTTCCCAATTCCTCATCTCTCCTTCATAACCTTCTTTAGGAGGATCATAGGTTTCTCCATGAGTGGCCTAGAAAATAAACCTGAAATTAATTTTATGTTACAATAACTTAATGTATTTATAACTATTGTCTAAATACGAGGCATGTTTTTAAAGTAAGTACCGTTTCTAAATTTCCCCGCCGCAGCTCTGCGGTCGGCGTTTAGCGCATGCGCGCAGTGTAGCTACATCTGTTGGGAAGCTACAGACGCCATTGTGACGCCGTTTGATCGAGTCTTAGTTTGTTTACGTGATTTTAAAATGCCGCAGACAATCGAGAATCCCGCCGACTGTGAAGTGCGTGGTGTGATTCGTTTTCTCTGTGCTAAAGGCTTAAAAGCAATTGACATTCAACGTGAAATCAGTGAAGATTATGGTGAAAACATTATGAGTGAAGGAATGGTGCGGAAATGGGTTAGGGCCTTCAAAGATGGCCGCACAAACGTTCATGATGAGGAACGAAGTGGGCGACCTTCAGTCATTACCGATGATCTCATTCAAAAAGTGGACTGTAAAGTGAAAGAGAACAGACGGTTCACAATTTCGTCCTTAGCTGTAACATTTCCTGCTGTATCAAGAAGTGTTCTCTACGAAATTGTGTCTGAACGTTTAAATTATCGGAAACTGTGTTCACGGTGGGTACCGAAAATGTTGACTGATCAGCACAAAACCAAACGATTGGGCAGTGCATTGAGCTTTCTCGAGCGTTACCGTAACGAGGGCGATGATTTTTTAAGCCATATCGTTACAGGTGATGAAACGTGGGTAGCCTACGTTACACCAGAATCAAAACAACAGTCAATGGAATGGCGGCATTCAACATCCCCTAGGAAAGTCAAATTCAAGCAAACAATTTCTGCCCAGAAAATCATGTGCACTGTCTTTTGGGACAGAAAGGGTGTGTTGTTGGTCGATTTTCTGCCTCGCGGTGAAACGATCAATGCAGCCGCGTACTGTGAAACTTTAAAAAAACTGCGCCGCGCAATCCAAAACAAAAGACGTGGCATGTTGAGTGCAGGCATCGTTTTGCTCCACGATAATGCTCGTCCACATTCAGCAAATCTAACGCAAAAGCTCATCACTTCATTTGGCTGGGAACAATTGGACCATCCTCCATACAGTCCCGATCTAGCGCCTAGCGACTACCATTTGTTTCTACACTTGAAGACGCATTTAGCGGGGAAGCGTCATTCCAATGATGAAGAAGTAAAAACGTCTGTGCGGCAGTGGTTGTCCAGTCTGGCGGCAAACTTCTATGACGACGGCATACAAAAGCTGGTCCCAAGATACGACAAGTGCCTTAATAATAATGGAAATTATGTAGAGAAGTAGAGGAAAGAATGCTCTTTGAGGTAAATAAAGTTTTGTTTGCAAAAATTTACTTGTTCATTTTTTATACCAAAACGGTACTTACTTTAAAAACATGCCTCGTATATATACTTACTGTGTAATGCTCCTCTAAAATTAAAAAATTAACGTTTTTCTCTACAAGATGAGACTTTATGCAAAAACATTTCATCTAGTACAAGTAAATTGACTTAAGGTATATGACAAATAAATTAGAGTAAGAGTTTAACCATTCTATAACAATGAAGTTACAAATTATTGTTCAAATATAATAATTTCTGTATTTTTTTTAATAAAAAAAAGAGATATATATCAGGTTGGTTTATCAGGACTGCCTGATGTAGTTATAGAACTGTATGGTACTAAACGAGTTTTGAGAATGCTAATACTATTAATCAGCGAAAAGCTTTAACCTAGTAAAAATGAAATGCAATATTCTTGTTTATGAGTGTTTATTTAACCAAATATATTAAAAATTATTAAATAATTCTTGTATTTGCATATCTTCATTGTTTTGATTGTTTTACAAGAACACACACACACACATACACACACACACACACCACACCACAAAACACACGCACACACACACACGCGCACACACGCACACTCACACATAATTGTAGAACTGTGGGAAACTTACAAAGAATGTATAGGTGGTAGTGGGAAAGATTAGATTTTTAAGAAAAACTAAATGATCGGGAGTTTAAGGTAAGTTTGAGGAGAGTCTCAGAGGAAGACGGATTGGTAGGGTCCAGGATGGAAGTGTTGTAAAGGGAGAAATTTAATAAATTAAGTAAAGAGTTTTTTATAAGTAAAATTTAAAAAGTGTGACGTAAAAGTTTTTTTTGAAATATAAAGTAAGTTTTTTTGTGCGTCAAGTGTAAGTGCAGAAGGTAATAACCAAGGCCAGGATTCCAGGGACTCTTCAGAACAATAAGTATTATTTGAATATGAGTGTAGCCAACAGACATCTATCTTTTAGTTCAGAACAAATTTTAATTTCATCAAAATTTATAAAAATTATTCTAGTTCCACCATTTCTAATTTAAAAGCAAAGTTCCCGTAATAGCGCCCCGAGAGCAAGAATAAAATTTTAATTTTGTTTTTTTTTATGTTATTTTATTAGAAATCTAAAGCTTCAGAAGTCCACCTTTTATCATTGTAATACTAGTTAATATATCAATCCTGTCACTGCAAAATATTAATATAAATTTGGAATAATGTGTAGAGTTAATTGAAGAGAATAAATGCAAGTGATGTTTAAAAATTGATAAGATTGTTAATTCTTTATAAACCTGAAGGTGTGACATTAATAGGTAAGGTAAATAAATAACATTTAAATAAATTTAATTATAACAAAAGTTAAGTTATAATATATATATATATATATATATATATATATATATATATATATATATATATATATATTTATAGGTTAGTTTTGGTTGGTAAAGAATTATTTTATTTCATTCTCTCATATTTCTTTTGTGTTTTCTCTCCGATTGATAAAGACCACTGTGTGGTCGAAATATATCATTGTTTAAGTGCCTTTATGTGTTACTATTTCAAGACTACAGAGTGGACTCTTACCAAGGTAAGTCTGTCAGTCTCCTAGTCCAAAAAATCTATATATATATATATATATATATATATATATATATATATATATATATATTTAGGTTAGTTTTGGTTGGTAAAGATTATTTAGATTTTTTGGACTAGGAGACTGACAGACTTACCTTGGTAAGAGTCCACACTGTAGTCTTGAAATAGAAACATATAAAATAATAAATACTCAAAAACCTCTTAACCACAAACTTTCTTTAATTTACCCTAATGTACATTTCAGTTACAAAGTAACCATCCTCAGAAGGATAACATACAAAGACTGTCTTTGTATGATATCCTTCTGAGGATGGTTACTTTGTAACTGAAATGTACATTAGGGTAAATTAAAGAAAGTTTGTGGTTAAGAGGTTTTTGAGTATTTATTATTAAATTCAACCACAGTATATTCCTAATAAATAGTAGGAATCTCTATATGAGAGATTTATTTTATTTCATTCTCTCATATTTCTTTTTGTGTTTTCTCTTCGATTGACAAAGACCACTGTGTGGTTGAAATATAGCATTGTTTAAGTGCTTTTATATGTTTCTATTTCAAGACTACAGTGTGGACTCTTACCAAGGTAAGTCTGCCAGTCTCCTAGTCCAAAAAATCTATCTATCTATCTATCTATATATATATATATATATATATATATATATATATATATATATATATATATATATACACACACACACACACACACACACAATAAACAACTAAAACAAAAAAATTAAATCTTGACTTGGCAAATACTTCATTGAAAAACAATTTTGAAGAAATAAAACAACTAAGAGATGAGGATAAATGATTAGAAAACACTACAGAGAAAGTAGATGCCATACATTTCTAAATAATAACCACCTATAGATAATTTGTGCAACAAATTATTTTTATTATTATGGTACCTTAATGAACATGGAATCAGAAGTTGGTAGAGATTTAATAAATGTACAGAAAAAAAAACTGCAAATTATATTTTCTGGATACAGCAACCTGAAGATATTATCATTTAGAAGAGTCAAAATTGTTCTAGGGATAAATTGCAAAAGGAAAGAGAGATTAGGGGAATATGTTTGTCAGTATAATGAACCAGAAACCAAATAGAGCAATAAATACAGTTTCTTGAATACATCTGATAAGTCTTAGGCCAGATACAGAATACCAATCTTACATAGCGGAAATATGCTATTCGACATGAGATTATTTATATAACTTACAGACAAATAAAATCTCACAAAACAAATTATTGTGGGAGCTCATCCAAATTGTAAATAAACAATATATTTTTTTAACATTTCATTATCAGTAGAAGTATTTAATGAAGTTACAGTAACAGTAAGTGGAAAACCTATATTTAACCTTCTATTTATTTAATCTATTTAATACCTTCTCAAAGTTCATAAAAATATTGAAAATTAAAAAAAATATTGGTTAGATGCAACAATTTTTTGCCAATGAACTAACTTTAATACCTGATTACATAAAATCCTCTGAAATCTGAAAGGCTAAAATACAGCATAGACTTAAAATAGAATTATTTCACTTCAGTCCTTATAAGACCCGTAGCCAGAACTGTATTTAGAGAGAGACCAAAGTTGGATAAACAGAATCAGTTTTATAACAATATCTAATGATTAGTTTACTTTTGTTCCTCATGTAATCTATTTGTAATAACCCATTCAGAATTTAAGAAAGCAACTAAATGAAAAAACATATTTTTAAACACTTACTCCACAAGCTGAATTGAAGACCCTAGACGTCTCAGTAAAATATCTAACTATTTCATTCAACATTCAACCCTTCTGTCTGTCAAAAGGGTTGGCCTTTCAATGAATACACAAAAAGACCAACCCTTTGTCTCTTAGATTTTTACCGGTACTTCACAAATATGTCTTTAATAAGATATTTATTACCGAAACTCTCCTCTGCTATTGAGGGTGATGACTGGAAGAATACAGCCAATATTTGAAAAATATGAAAATGTTTGAGAAATTGATCCCGACAGCAAACAGTCAATACTTCAGTTGTGTTTATTAACCGATGTTTAACATTTGTCAATTTTAATAATCATAGTCTAATGACTTTGGTTACACCAGATATTTGTCATGAAATTGTAACTGCTTAGGTTAACTTTTCACTAGTTACTAGTTTCTCACTTAGAAACTATTACTATTTGTTGGGATCGTAAAATACAAAAATTTAACAATTTCCTCATAAGGTAGAAACCATTCATTCAGAATGAATCTTAAGCTGTACAAAAATGTGATAAATAGTGAGATTTTGAAATACAATTCAAGATCTTAGGTTTCAAAATGCGAGCAATATTTTTAAATCTGACATAGGTGTGACATAGTAAGTTCTTTTAATTCTGATGCAATAGAAATTAAAAAGCAGGAGTGAGGAATTAAAAGTATTTTAAATTTGAACAATGTATACAAATTAAATTCCTTTAGACCACATATAGAATCAGTACTGACGCCTGGAAGGAAAAACAACCTACTGTGTTGAGATCATAGAAAGAGGTCTATCCACTATACTTCTATATAAGGATAGATGATCATATCTTATTTAAGCAGGTGGTTCTTTTGGCGGTTAAAGAGAAATAACTATTTCTATACCTATCTGTCGAAGTATGCTTGGCATTATCACAATTGATTTATATTCTCAAAACAAAGTGAAAGGCAGATTAGAACCAGTTGGGTTTGGTACAAAAACTTTAAATTAATGTAAGAATTGAACTAACTTATGGTAAGTGCTGCAATTTAAGACTAAGAAAATAAAGTTAACATACTGGCACAATTAAAAGTAAAAACCGAGTTCAAGATCACACATTTTTATTTAAAAAATATAAGAAAATATTAATTTTTGAAACAAATAAAGTAAATATAAATAAAGAAGTAACGTTCAATACAAGATGTTTGTTTTTGGTTAAGTGTGAATTTTCAATTATGATTATAATATATTTATTAGAAATTAAGTACCTGAGGCCATTCTTCTTGATAATGATGAGAAGGATACTCTGCAGGAGGGTGATAAGTCTCTTCATTATAGTTTCCGCCATAAGGATCTCTTGAAGGCTCTGCCATATAGCTGTGATCAACTGGTGGTGGCAGGTCACCAACAGCCTAAAACAAGTATAACAATATTAGCTATTTAAAATTTATTTGTATTTACACACCACATAATAATTTGTATTTACATAAATTAATACCCTGCAAATAGAGTAAAATTGATAGTAATTACAAAAAAATGTAGTGAAACTTGAATCAAGGCAAAAGCTCAGTGAAGTTAAAGATAGGAAACTAACTCTAAAATGTTCTCATAGTAAATTGGTCTGAAAAGAAACTTAAAAATGGTTAACAGAAAGCTCAAATTCAAAGGAAAGAATATAGTAGAAAGAGATACATCAATAGTATTTATTTTTACAAGTTTCTATGGAGCTTTAATAATATCTCTTATGAAATGAGTAAACAACAATTTGACAAATTGGTTTTGCAGCAATATCATTTCAAGTGTTACTAACTGCTCTGAATTTCAAATAATTCAGGTAGTTTTATTGTTCAGGATTATAATAATTAGATTAAACATAACAGCCTTCTTAGTAATCTGTGTTGCAGGTTATTATATAATATCAGTGAAATTATTTGCTAAGCTCCATCAAGTAAGCTTATTCAATTTATTAGTGAGTGGTTACACTGAATCGGAATATGTAAGAAAAGATGGATGTACGTATTCGTACGAATTCGTACACAATTGTCAAAAGTAAATAATCGCCATGTTGTTATGGGTTTGGTTAGTTTGTTACCAATGTGTTTGTGCGAATTCTCATGAAGTTGTATGCCTAGTTTTATCAGAACAAAATATGTGTTTTTTCATCAGGTTTCTTACGTAGCTGTCTTCATTTTCATTGACAAGAAATATCGGACCACCTGTTGATCAACCACAAGAGATTCATTTGCTGGAAAATTCTGATTCTCAAACAACAGCAAAGATGGAAGTTGGAGATGAAGATATACTTTCTTCACCACCTAACAGCAAGCAATCATTGCCCTTTGCCAGAGGTTCAGAGCAATCCAGCAACCCTTCAAAAAGAAAAGTAAGAGACGACATACTGCGCATATTAATGCAGGTGGAAGAGGAGAAGATCTTGTAAAATACCAATTCTCATATCTTGATTCAATAAATTCTTGAATCTACTCACCTCTGTTGAACTTTTCCACAAAAACATATCTTGGTGTAGGACAGTCCAAAAAATAGTTATCACGTTCAGCAGGGGTTATCTTTCTTTCACAAGTGATAGATCGTACGATTTCGCAAATTTTAAATTCCACGCCATTCGTACCAAGTTTCACAATTCCATACTTAAGCTTTTGTACAACCACTTTTTCTTACGAATTCTAATGCAATGTAACCTCAACCTTAGTTATGATAAGTGAACATAGAAGTTAAACTTGGTTTAATATTTACAAATATTTGGATTTGAATTTATTTTATATATGTTTGATAAAATTAATACATGAACACATAAATACCCAATCATTCTAAAAATTTAGGTTTTAGATAGTTTTAAAATTAAACTGCTTATCTATACCTGAGCATGCTGCTGCACCCATTCAGCTGTAGCTGCATTAGCATTTGGTCCTATGACATCTGGTGGCGCTCTAGGGTCAGGATGCGGCACTACAGGTCCTGGTGGAGGTATTTCTTGGATTACAGCTTTAGTCAGAAGACCATATACAGCTAATGTGATAGTAGTGTACCAACCTCGCAGCACCAAACCATCAGTTGGTATTTGCTGTAAAATATTAAAGTCTAACTATTAGTAGTTTACTGATAAGTAAAAAAAAAATAATTAGAATAAAATTAAGATTTATAAAAAAAAATGTTCTTCATAAAAGTAGCACTTTTGATCTATAAGAAAACTAAATCTTTTACTACCATTTTTGCAAATTGTACAACAGGAAGTAAATAAACAATAATTTGAATGCTGAGCTTCAAAATACCATTAATACATTCAAATTCAGACCTATTTCATTAGGTTGAAGAATACAAGCTATTGTTGCCTGTTAGATATGAGGATACTTATAAGGATCCATTACAATTAATGTTGGGATAGGAACTTCTGTTATAAGGAAATCAAGGGAGAATTTTTGTTCACATTTATATGAAAATCCCCCAGGTATTATTCTCTGCTGCAATTACAGAAATATACAGAGCTCAACAAAAAGTTAAAATTTATGATTTTTATAATGTATGTTAATTAAAAATAACAAGCAAGTTTATTACAATAATTAGTTTGTACAACACAACATAGCTATTAGCAGTTATCAAATATTTTCTTCAAAAACTTTTTCGCACAACAAAGAGCAAGAACAATCCACAGAAAGTGGTAACTAATACAACTTAAAATAGCTGACCTAGTATATTACTGGAATATTAAATTAAAACTATATTTAACACCTTCCTATTGATAAAAAAAACTACTTCCATCTATTGATAAAAAAAAAAACAAATTACATCTATAATTATCTTATAGGCTAAATTACAACGAATATCATTTTATTTGTAGGTAAATATTTTAACACTACTTTGCGGGATTTTACATGTGTCCAAACAATTGGTTCTGTTATGAAAACAGGTTTATACATTAATTTCTGTGTAATCTGATTATCATTAACACCAACTTTAGGTCAATACACCAAACAAGTTTGTTTTAAAGACCATTTAAAAATACTGTATACCTTTTTTTGCTGCTTTAACGTATTCAACTTCAGTACTACTTAAGGTTACCAATGACTGTTTCTTGGCTTCCAATTACACTGGTCCATTACAAAGTCAAATAAAAAACCCACTATATGATTTTCTATTCAATTAATTGTTTGTTCAGTTTGCATCATAAAAACTGTCCTTCAAATCCAAGTTATCAATTAGTCAATAACTAATGATAGTGTAACTTTTAAATATAGAAGGACTCTTTTAGCTTCTTACCTTGAGACAAATAATCAAGGTTAGTTAAACTAACTCAAAAATGAGGTAGCATAGGCAATATCAGGCCTACTTGTTGCAGTTTATATAACAGATCCTAATAAAGATTGATATGGTACATTCAGCTTCTTGTTTCCTGTTTCACTACAAACTAACTTAAATTAGCTTCTATTGGTGAGCTTACAGTATTAGCATCCATCATGTTAAACCTTTTTAACAAATCAATAATAATAACTTTTGATTAGATTATTATTAGATTTTTCAATGTTCAAACAAAGACAGTGCTTAGAGTTACCTAAATCTTTTACACTGAATGTTGATATAAGATGATTTTTCAAAGTCGCTTTTATGGTTATTATTATTAAACAAAATTAGAAAGTTATCCATATATAATGCTACGACAATAAATGAATGTTAGGTCTATTTTGAACTTTTGTAAATAATACAAGCCAGTCAGTTAGTCAGAAAAGGAGGGGGTTTGGTTGTTCCTGAGGTTATGCATCATCTGTCACGCTACACTGGAGGGATTTATACAAAAGCAGCGAGAATCATAACTTAGCGTTTTTATAACCTAATTCATTGAATACTTTTTCCTTTTTACAATACTTGTTCCTTTTAAAAAGTACTTTTCCCATTGATCATTTAAGTGGATACAATGCCTTTTTAAAGTCACGCGAATTAGGCATTTCCTTAATGATAAAACATTCAAGTTGTTGCATGTAAATTATTTAATCTAACCTACCATTTAGATTTACAGTATTTATATTTAACTGGTCAATAAATTTAACTTACCAGCTAGGCCAAATAATACTCTCAGAGTTGTTTCATTTATCATAGGAGTAAAAGTTTCATCGTAGTCAACTCTCTATTCTTTTGTAAAACCTTTTATTCCTAACAGATCTTATACTTCACATTTCACCATGCCATTAGTTTTATGATACACTCATTTGCATATTAACTTGTGTGTGTGTGTGTGTGTGTGTTTTTTAGATCCATAATCTTCCAATACATTTTAGTCAAACATAGCTTACTTTTCTTTCTGCATTACCTTTTGCCAAGAGTTTTGTTCATGATTGACCATCGCCACTTGTTACAAAGTAGAACATCTATTGACAGTGTAGACAAGTACAAATCAAATAAGAAAATTTGGCAAGCAATTCCCTCTTGTTGAGTAACATGACTCCCTGTAATTTTTCCAGGCCTTTAAGGATTGAGTAATCTGTATCCTTCACTCACCTCACAATATCCCATAAAAACATATGATACTGGTATAATTTTATAATCCTATTTCTTTCTTTGACCCTTTGATGTATGTGTGTATGCAATATATTCAAATACTTTTAAACGTTTCAAACAGAATTTGTTCTTTAATCAAATTGCTGTTATTTTCCCATGATTACCTTATAAGGTGATTTGCTTTCCAAATACACTGCTTTAATAACGGCTTCTGCCTAAAAAAACACATTCATTACAATTAAGATTTTTCATCCTGCTTCTAGCCTGTTCAGTTAGAGTTTGAATTGCTCCTTCAGCTAGACCATTTTCTTCCAGAGATTATCTGTCCAGAGAACTTTTATTTTCTCATAACAACAAAACATTGAATTTCTTAGACATCACCATAACAAAAAATAAAAACAAACACGAATTCAACATATACCGCAAGCCAACCACAACAGACACATTGATACACAATTCATCGAACCACCCAATACAACATAAACACGCAGCATTCAAACATTTACTACACAGACTAAATGAAATACCTATGTCCACAACTAACTACACAGAGGAACTAAACACAATCAAATATTTAGCTCACAAAAATGGATATGACAATTATTTAATAGACAAACTACACAGAAAAATACTCAACAAAAACAGTAACAACAAAAACACGAACACAAATTCATCACCCTCACATACATAAACATACTCACAAATAAGATAGCGCACCAATTTAAAAAAAGCAGGATACAATGTAGCTTACAGAACAACAAATAAAAGCCAAACAGCTATCAGACACAGCAATAATAGCAATACCAACACATACAATAACCCAGGAGTATACAAACTAAAATGCAGCAACTGCAATAAGTTCTATATTGGACAAACAGGCAGATCTTTCGCCGAAAGATATAAAGAACACAAAAGGGCACTGCACACTACTATTGAATCCACCTTCGCAAATCACCTCATGGACACTAAACACTCATGCAAAAGTATGGAAAATAACATGAGCATCCTCCACACATGCAACAAAGGCCATAAATTAAACACACTAGAACAGTTTGAAATATATAGACATAGCAACACACATTAAAATGACATCTTAAATGAACAAATACGGCACAAATCACACATACTTTTCGATCACATCACTTCTAATTTTCAAAAAAATGCTACCGAGGAATCACAACAGCAGCATTCCTAGCGGCAAAAATACGAGGCTGAAGAAGTCGTAAGACGAAAACGTTTCCTCCAAGTGTAAGTTAACAATTAACAACTTTTAGTTAACAAATGTCTGGTCACAAGTAATAGCAAAAGTGTAATTTGTAATTTACAACCAGCTCGTCATGAACAGCAACAAGATTTCAATACAATAATGTTATGAATGGTCACCAAATCTTGTCTTTAATATTTTTTCCCATAACAAACAGTAAAGAAAATTTACAGGAAATAGTAGTACTATCATAACTAAAAACCTCTGATCTAGTCTATCAGTAGATTACAAAATTAATATACTATGGCCAATATTCTACTCTACTGCAGCTATTGTTGCAACTGGTATTTCTTCTTCAAATCCTTCAAGACAAAATTAAACTTCAATGAAAAGTCAAGGGCAGAAAAGAATACATATGGGAAACCTTGTAAAAATTAAATAAACACAATTTATTGATTAAACTGAGTTATATCAAAAAATAAGTATCTGGTGGTGACAAAAATACAATGCATAGGCATTCTATTTCTTTACTTCTTACATCTCCAGAAAATATATCTAGGTGAAAGTTTAAGTAATGTTAAATATTTTCACAATATTGAAATTTATATTTTTTTTTGTAATAAACCCAATTAAATCATAACTACGAGAATCTGCTTGAGCCTTATCAGCTCAAACAGTTTTATACAATCCAGTAGTTCTTTTGTGAGGCTTAAAGAGCAGAGATAGGATATGGACATTTAAATTTAAACATTTGTTTAATGAAAAAGTGCAATTATTATACTAGTAAGTGTGGTAACTGACTACAAATGGCCAAGATAGAACTGGAGCATTTTTAGATTATCCTAAAAGTAAAAGATAGAACCGAAAATGATAGAGCTAAAGTAGATATGGACAAAGTAAGAAAGAGTATTTATTTTGTATTTTTCACCCAAAAATGTTTTCAAGGGATTATTGTTGCAACACCCTAGTTTGGCATGGTTATGTTGAAAACTCAAAAAAACAAACCACACCTTTGACATTTCAAAATCTTAACGATCTCCTCATAGGTTATATGAAAACTTGATTACACATAAATATTAAATACAGTATTTCAATTGACAGTACCACCTAAAATGCTTGTTTTTACCAACTTGATCACTCTTATACATATTTTCAATTGTAATTACATGTGTCATTTAAATTAATTATGTATTGATAAATTTTAAACAATATAATTGTAGATGAATATAATACTATTTTTCACTTATATCCATTATATTTATTTAAAAAAATTTAATTTCTAAATTCTATTTACAGAAATAAAATCTAAAGTCAAGATCTCAACATGTTGTAGCTCTGGGTGTTTTTTTGAGTTTTAAACATATACCTGCCCAACAAGGTTGTTTTCGCAATAATTACCTAAGAACATTTACTTACACTGTTTATTTGCAAGAAAACTTTATGCAGAAAATTAATTATGTACAGCATCTGGGTATAAATTCTACCAACGGAGTAATAATATTAATTAAATAACAAAAATATATTTTTTCAAACCCTATGATATAACTTCAGAATAATTCAAGACACATCAGATATAGAAATTCTTTGAGGTCATTCCAAATATATAAATGTTTAATAATAAAATCTTTCTAAGATAAAATATACATCACATTCAAACACACAATGCAATTCTAGATTTTTTATCTACAGATATAAAAAGTTTTGGACATTTGCTCTAGTGTAGAATTACCATCTTATAGATAAGATTATTTTACTCTGACACGGCTAGCAGATAATGATTGCTATTAAAAACACCTTATTGCTTAATTGACAGAAATAGTAGATAAAAAACATAAACTATGTTGAATAGTTGCTGCAAATAGTAGAGCTACAAAATGGTATACAAGGATGAGGACGATATTATTTTACTACCAGTTCACACATATACAAACATTAAGATCAGTGTACATAATAACAAAGTAAGTATTAAACTAAAATAGATTCAATAATTTACCAAAATGTAGTCTTATTATTTCTAAGAAGATGATGTTAATACTGTTTATAAAAAAAAAGCTTTGAATAAAAATTAATAAATAATTCTTGTATTTGAATAACTTTAGTTGTTTTTGATTATTAAACACGAAAGCCTATTTTATGTTTATATTTTTAATTATTATAAGTGTTTAATAACAAATTAGGTTTAACTAACCCTACAATGAATGGAATATTTGTTTACTATACATTTCAAAATACAAAATTTTTATTCTTAGATTTAAATATTCAGAAATAAAAATAGCCTTAATTTTTTTTTAACTTTTAAAATTATTGTAAAATTTTGTATTACATAGAAAGTAATTTTAAAGAGTAGACATTTATGGTACAGAGAGACTACCTCTAAAGTAAGAAAAGCCATTAAAAAAATAAATTATAGTTTTTTCCACAAGAAAAAATATCTAAATGACACTTGAAATTTTGAGTATTGACTATAAATTTATACCTTTTCCTGTCTTTTTCAGATAAAATTTTCCTGTTTCAGTTATGCCTACTGATAACTATTAAGTTTGTTAAAGTCTATTTACACGTAGCACACATTGGCAATATTTGTCACTCTGTCACTAAAGCTTTTAAAACATGCCTCTCACAATTTCTCAATTCAATCTACATCTTAGACTTTGAATAGCCAGCTTCTTGATCTTCAGTTGAAGAAGATGATCATGTTGTAAGTGGAAAAAGCTTGATATGTTGGTCTTTGCTGAGACTAGTCCTTCGCTACTAGTAGAAGTTTTCTGATGCTGGAGTCTTGAATCTTCAGTTTGGCCAAACGTTTTCCTGAAAACCATTGTTATTCTCTGAGACATCTCAAAGTTTTGACTTAGCAGTGAGTCAGAGCATTTTTCTGTGGTAGTGAAAATAGGTCCATATAGGCTGATGTAACGAACATTGATTTTCTCTTCCAGGTCGAGCCTGTGATTCCCTTAACTACTCTCATGATAAACCCTCAAAGCTTTGCTCAATGGTCTGAACTCACTGCTCTTGAAGACTGTTGTACTCCTTTGTTAGGAATTAAGTCATTTAAAATCCATATTTTTTGGTTTGACTTTTGGTTGTTTCCTTACCCTGTAGATGACATAAATTATTCTCTTAAGAACCTATTATGGGGACTCCCATAACCTTAACAGCTTAGGAGAGAATTCATGGCATCTTCAGGGGTAATGTAGCCAAACAAGATTTTCTGGTCTGTAACCCCCTTCTTCCGTCTTCATGTCTTAACAATCCTTTATCGCCTTGCTGGACTCCTCGATTTTGGAACAAACCCATTCATGGATTTCATCCACCCAATTATTGAGATTGGTAGCATGATCCTCTCCTGCAGTGACTTCATCCCGTTTAGTTCAAAACTGTAGATTGCAGGGAAGAAGAGGTTTACTACCAATCAGCACATTAGCAGATGTCTGTCTAGTAGCCTAGTTGGTGGAATAGTGATATGCCGACAAAAAAATGAAAATATTAGTCCCAACCTTACTGATGTTCAGAAATAATGTTTGAAAAACACTTTCACATCATCTTCATTCGCTCTGCCATACCATCCAAATGCGAGTGCAGAGCAGTTATTCTGGTTATTTGGATGCTAAATGTTCCTCATATCTTAAAAAAAGTGTTGAATTAACGTTCCATCCCTGATCTAAATGCAGCTCAAATAGAACACCAAATCGATTTAAAAGTTGTTTTATTAATATATTGGCTATAGTTACAGCTTCTTGATTCGTCAGAGTGTAGGCCTACACCCATTTATTGAAGTAGTCTATAACAACTGAAATAAATTTGTTAGCTTCGTCTTTCACACAAAATGGATTGTATTTGCTCAAATGGAGCTCCCACGCTGTGTCACCTTACTAAAGCTTTTTTTATTTTAATTAGAATATTAGCTCCTGCACAGGAGGTAAATTTTCTGCACCAATTCATGACAACTTCCATTAGGGTCAGATACAGAAACACTCAGGTGCTTTCCCCTAGATGGTCACCTGACTCATCATCATGTAGCTGGTTCAATATCTCGGGTATCCTTTTCTTCGGAACTAGGAACAATAATCATCAATGATATCCTTTAGCATTTTCAATCACCCGCTTCAACAGGCCTTCATCCTACCAACTCCAGTATGTCTTCGCATTTCTTGGCAGATAAGCCACTTCGTGTGAGGTTAGCCTTCCTTCCTTTAACTACTTTCAGTTTATCAAGTGTCTTAAATTAGGATCACTTTCTTGGACTCTAGATAGCTCAAAATTATGGTTGTCAAACATAATGTTGTCCTTTTCATGGAAGCCTCCTTGTATTCATGGTGGATACAATGCTTGCAATTTTCAAAAGGTTTTTTTCATAGAGCATCTAGTTATAGAGCCAAAGTCATAATTTCTGAGCCATTTAATCGAACAAGCAATCTGATCTTTGGGAGACCTGAACATTAGCAAGCACACTAGAGACAAGATCCATCCTTGATACAAACCTTCTGCCGCACAAATACTTGTGAAAATGCTCCATATCTTTGACAACAACTAAGAGCTTACTTATGAGCTTACCACACAGTATTGTGGTCGGGTTTTGACAATGACTTGCTCAAGTACCCGAAGACTTGGTTATCACCATCATGTAGTTGAGACAGAATACTCCTAACAGCCGTGTTACTAGTGTTTGTGTCAAGAATAAATTTGCCTTTATATCTTGGGTAATTCGAGATAGGATCTTGGGTAATTCAAGATAGAAAAGGCTGCAAGGCCTTTTTAAGTTCCTTAAATATTTTTAGACTTAGGGTATCCTGGTTGAAAACATGTTTTTTCTTTGTGAGCTAAGTAAGGTGCTTGGTCACATTTGCAAAACCTTGCACAAAATGTCTATAATAAGACCACAGTGCAATTAAGCTGTGCAATCTTGTGTTTGTCACGAGAAACTGACCACTTTGCGATTACACTAATCTTTTGTGGGTTGACTGAAACACTTTTTTCAGACACAACATGGCCAAGATATTGTAGTTTCTTTTGAAACAAATTAGTGTACTCTTATGGATATAACTTTAGGTTATCACCTCTAAGTCTCTCCAGAATTTGCTCTAGGTTCTGTACGTGTTGGTTAAAAAAACATGCCAATCACAATGATTTTCTCAAGTTAAACTAGACAGGTTTCCCATGATAATCCTTTTAAAACACTTTCAATAAAGTTTTCAAAAGTGGCAGGAGTGTTCCAGAGGCCAAATAGCAATACACTGAAATGCAAAAGGGTTGTTCCGATTGAAAAGGCTGTCTTCACTTTTTTTTTCTGGGGCCACACACACCTGCCAGATCCTCTTTTGAGGAAAAGAGGTTATACTCTTCTAGTGCAGTTAAGATTTCATCTCTCCTACAACTGTTCTTCTTGGCAAAGTGGTTAAATAACCGGAAATACACAACACTGTTCAATGATATTGTCCCTTTTCATCTCTTTGATGATTAACTCCACTTCTTCATGCTTTACTAGAGGTAGTAACCTAAGGGTCTAGTGGATAGACTTGGCATCTCCAGTGTCTAAGTGGTGTTGAACTACAATTCTCCGTCAAGGACCACCCCCAATGACAAATACATCTTGAAATTTAGTTATAAATTCTCTCACTTTGATACACTGCTCCAGTGTAAGTTCTTGACAGACATCCTCTATGAAGGTTATAAATTTTTCGGGAAGCTTCTTCCTTCCTACTTCAGAGTGCTTTACTTGGCGTTCCAGGGTTGAAATTGTTGAGCAGGCTGCAAGACTACTAATCTTAAATGTAACGAGGTTGCCATTCACATTCATCACCAATATCACATCCTTATCAATATTGGCCACTAATATTAAATATTTAAAGCTTAGGCCCCTTAACTTTACATAGCAACAACAATAAGAACAGTCACTCAATGTTGAAAATAAGTCATAAAAAACATATTCTAATACACCATTAAAAGCTGCCTATATAATTTCACTGCTGTTATTTTCATTAGATTATACAAATTCTAAACTCTTTGCTTAACAATTTTTTTATATCAGATTCATTATTATAAAATTGCAGATGTATTATTGTAATTTTTAAACACAAAGTTAGGTTAGGTTTATTCTATAATTAAAGAACTTCTTTTCTTCAACACTAGCCGAAATATTTACAGCAAGCAGTTATTATATGTGCAAGCTTTATTCCCAAAATTGAAACAGCCATAAGCAGAGAAAATTTATTTACAGTATATACAAAATTATTCACAGAACAAAGAGAAAATTGAGTAATAACATTAATAGAAAAATAGGTACATTTTTTAAAACTTTAAATGCTATCCTATCATTTGCTCTTATAGTTTTACCCAATAGTTACTATACTACACACAGGAATTTTCCAGTTTTTATACACTTGTAAAACTTACTGTTCAACATATGTGCAATATAATGATACTTACATTATAGCATTGTATTGACAGAACTGTAAATGGCTACATAAGTTATGAATTATAAACTTATTTACCCAATAAGGTATATACTACCTTATTCTCTATATAAAGTAAAATGTTTTCAAAGAAGATTTGCACAAGTTTCCGCATCATACAAATGACATTTTTAAAAGTCAGAAGTACTGTAACTATTTTAGTTCGGACAGTGTAGGAGTATTAAGAACCATTTTATGAAGAAACTATTGATTCTGGAAATAAAATGGTACAATATTTGCTTTTAATAAACTAAATCACTACGCTACACATTCACGAAATAACCCTAACATAAATAAATTATAACATATTATTTTTACATGAAAGTTACCCTAGTACATATTATTCTCATTTTTTACAAAAGTAAAAAAAAGATACTTGTTTTCACATTTTAGTTATCAAATCCGATTGGACACAGTCGTTTGCAGAGTACAATAGTTCAAGAAGATGGAAAGAGTTAGAATCAGCAACAAACTGCATGAAGTCTCATGTTTTGTAAAGTTCCTTCATGAGTCCCTTCTTCGTGATCTTTGGACTTCTGATCCTCTGTCTGCTTTCTCTTTGTTGCCATCTTCTTCTTCCTCCTCCTCTTCGTTTTTGGGAGCTCTGATGGTTAAAAGATCTGTCACAGATTCAAAGTTATGTTGTTTGGCAAGATAGTTATCACCATGACTAAAGTCATCAGAATTACATGGCATAATTTTGTCTCTATAAAGATTTGATAATGCCTTTTCATTTTCACTTGCTTCTCTTACGTCGTTTTTATCATAACTTTCACAAACCCTGCTTTAACAAAACACTTTGTTACTTTTCATCTTAAATTTGTTTGACAGCCAACCCAATTCAGTATACAGTATCCAGAAGTGATACAGATATTGCCAAATCATAACAGCTATGAGCTTCTTCTATATTTAAAATCAAAGATTGCTTTAAATAGAGCCTATACCACAATTTAAATGTGTAAATATTACCCTTATTCAAAGGCCGCAGTACCCTCATAGTATTAGGTAGAAACTACACCAGTTTCACATTCAAAAGCGTTAAGTGTGCATGGCAAGTGGTATTGTCCAGAAAAAAAATAGGCTTTCATTTTAGCAATAAGTCCATTTAACAATTCTCAATTGTAGCAGTAGTCATCCAAGGCTTCTTACTGTTTCGCCAGAGCACTGGAGGATTTTCAAATTTTAAGTTTTTGAAAGACTGTGGTTTTGCCACCTTTCCAATAAAAACCGGTTTTACGATATTCCCCTCTAAATTCTCCCATAATAATACTGGGGGCACAAAAGTATTTCTTTTGACATTTTACCCCCAGCCCATCTCCCACCATATTGGTGATTAATTTTTGTTGGGTAACCCATTTCCTCTGTGTTATAAATGTTTATAGGTTCATAGCCTGCAATCAAATCTTGTAGTTTTGTTTTCAACTCATTTACAACATGCTCATCTACATCTTTCGATTCGCCACAGATTTCATTCTAGACAATGTTGTATCTTCTTGAAACTGTCCAGTCATCCTTTAAACTGTTGTTGCCAAGAGATTTGACTAAGGTAAGAGCTTCTTTTTTGAGCAATGGACCCGAATTTGTACATTTTTCGATCTTGAACAGGTGAACTATTCCCATACCATGGCGTTCATTTCTTCACTACCAGCTGACTTTGGTTTTCTCTTCATTTGTCCATTTCCCTCATTTGAAGGATGTTATGAATTTGTGTTTAACCATAATTGAACTGCGCTGTTATTTCACGTATTAACAATTTATCTTTTTTTGCATTTCAATTACTTTCACTTTTTTATTTAACGATAAAAATACATATGATTTAGCCATTTCACAAGTAAAGTTGTGAACATGGAGTATACAGCAAAGAAATATGTGAAAGGTCTTATTGTGGTTTCCATGAGAAAGCGGAATCATTCCAGGCCTTGTTTCTTGGAACTTTGAACATTCAATCATGAATTTTTTTATCATACAGTCTCTTTTTTCTCACTGTCCCTTTTATACAGGTCCTTATTGACAAACTACACAAATTTGTCTTCCCTCTTCTGTGTTGAGCATAATCCGCATTATACAAAATATACAGCAATAATTCCTATTCTAACTGTCTGGAACCAGCAAAGTTTTCCACATTGTACAAGAATCCGTCTCTTTCAAGTTTCGCTTTGTACAAGTTTTACTTACATATTTAGAAGTTATATTATATGACTATATTTTTACAATATAAGTATTTAGTGTGTAGTATAAAATACAAATTTGTAGTCTACTGAGATTAATAATTTCTTAATTTTGATTCCTGTTATTCAATTTTTCAGATAAATGTTTGTGGATGTATTATACTCTATTACTATGAATACAGAAATAGTTTGAGTATTTATTTAAACATTAAAATCAATTATTTTAAACCTACTTAACATGCAGACTATAATTTGAACAACAATTATATATTTATTGATATAATATTACTTTTGCCTGCTTATATTGGTTTAATTAAAAAAAAAATTAAGACAATTTGAGCTATTTGGCTAGTAAGAGTAAACTCAATTACTAATAAATAAATAACACAAATAAAAAATTGATTAGAATGAACTTCTAACTTCATAAGAATAAATAACTTTTATTATTTTTATCACTCACCATATGCTCACAATCAAGATGAATGCTTCCATTTTGGTTATACTCAACTCCACCTAGACTCTCAAAAGTTGAAGCCCCTGGTTTGCTCAAATCATTTACAAAGAATTCTATTTTAAACTGTGACGGATTAGTTGCCCTGGAAACATAGTATATAGGAAATTGTAAAAACATATATGTAACAAAGTTAATACATTTGTAAAAGAAGTTGTGTGAAACATTTCAACAATTATTAATAAACATAGAAACTAATATAAAACGATGCAAATATATCAATTTAAGTATTCACGAATATTATATATTTATAGTGGTCTCAAAGATTCTGAGTCCCGATTTTTCAAGCTTCTTTTAAATTTGAGCCTATTTTATCTATTTGAAAGAAAATGATGATGTGTTGGGCTTCCAAGAAATGTTCATATAAAGTTCTACAATAAACCTATTTAGTGTATTTTTAATTATAGTGTTAGGGTTCAATAAAACTCCTATTTTGTCTAATGCACAGGAACGTACTTCCGTGTAATCTGAGGAGGGCTCTCGGTCCCATCTACCTCGAATTATTGAGACTATACTGTATAGCAAATATAATATATGTTTATATATATTGATTATTTATGACTGTATATTTACATATGGTGCATATTTATGTATTGGCTAACAAAAAGCTACATAACTCTAAACTTTACAGTTGCATTTTTTTGTTTTTCAAAATTGTTGTTTGGAAATATGAACCAACTAAGATTTAAGCCGTAAGAAGCATTTTATTAATTTTTTTAACATATTTATTAATATTACTAACAATAGCTTCATTAAGTTTTCCTGTTGATCAGATGAATGGTTAAGAAAGGCATAAGATACATACAAGCATTAATTTTCATTTATATAGATTATTATACAAACCTTATTTCATAACTATTTTTTTTAGTAACAATAGTTACAAATAACCAATAAATTAGCGTAACAAAATTCAGTTGCTATCACCACTTGACACAATGAATTCATTTGTGCTGCTAGATCTCTCAAATTGCAAATAATTAAATCTTTAATAGGTTGAACAATTTAAAAACATAAAATGAACATACAACTAATATCACTATTTAAACAGTTTAAAAGTAATCAATTTTGTCAACAAAAGTTTTCAGTGATTTATACATATTATAGGCCTATATCTCATTTTCTTAAATATTATTCCTAAGAGTAAAGTTGCAATATTTCCTAAACAGCAATCAAACTTTATTTTATCTCGTTTTATAACTTATTCTCATTGATGAAAAATATATTTTTATTACAAAAAACTTACACTTTTTAAAAACAAATTATTACACAATTGTTAAAATGTTTCCATCTAAATAACTTATATTTATTTCACCTAAGAAAGAATATAATTTTATTATATTTTTTTAATATTCATACTAGTTTAAATAAATTATATGTGAAGTGTTTTTATAAAATGCAACTATACAGTCCAATTCCGGTAATACGAAATAATAAAATCATTTTGGTGAGGATCATGTTAAGCATAATGTTAAAACTTTTAGTCTTTTCCAAAAATAGAAGTTGGAGATTGGCAGAGTTTGGTTTGGTTATCAATGACAAGGGCGATTCTTGTCTGCCATTTTTTTCAATCAATGTATTAAGCTTCTGTATAATTAGGTTTTAAAATTATCTTTTATTTGTAACTTTTGTTTTATAAACTATATATTTCTTTAAAGTCCTAAGGAGTAATATACCCTCACTAGAAAATATGCAAAACATGCTGAATTTCCCAGGCAATTTTGTATCGTTCTATAAAAAAAGACAACTTTAAAATTTTATAGAAATTTATTGATATGACTTACATGTTGTTACAAAAGTCTCATTTAGGTTCAATGTGACTGCCATTGGTAATTCATCCCACCAGAAATCAGTTTCTTACCACCCTCACTAGCAAATCACATTTATCATTACCCTCATTCTAGCAAATCATTCTAGTGTAAAATCTAGCAGCAAAGATTCTCCTTCTTAGATATACAATATTGCCTGCTGGGGTGTAATATATACTTTATTTTCAATGAAAACCAACATAAAAACTCCGTAGATACCAGGTGGTCCTGCATACTTATTCAGACACCTGGGAAGCAATAATTTTTAAATAAATCCAAAGCTTCTATAAGGAAATGAGGTGGTACCCTGACTTGGTGTTAGTTAACTGAGCCAACATATTAAAATTTCTCCAACATATCAAGATACATGATACCATTGATATTTCTCTTCATGAATAAAAACGGCCCATATAATTTAAATTTACTGATCATAAACACACTTACTTTCAAGCTCTCATGAGTGTTTTCTATATACGAATTGGTATTGCAGCAGTAAATGAATTCAACTAGAAATGTTTAGATGAAAAAAGAACACTTCTACCAATTCTGTAACTCAATTTAATAAGTTATATGAATGTTTAAGTTGTAAAGTTCTTTTGACTTACCCTGTTTAGAAGAATATGTATGTACGATTTAAAAGAAATATAAAAATACAAGATACTGTAGTATAATCATATAACAGTCTTCTTTTAGATTCTGCTACAAGTCTCACTTTAAGATTGCAAATAATGTAAGGCAATTTCACACAAATTTGAATAGTAATTAATTCAGAATGTAGTGTAAAATGGTCTCAATGTTCTGGCTATAAATTTAATCTTTTTACCCTATTATTCTTTGACAGGAAAACTCTTCATCTGAAACAAACATTTAGTAGTTCTTATATAATTCTTCATTTGCTTCTGTGAAAAGTTTCTAGTTATTTTGTAGATTTCTTCAAATGTTCTTGTATCTTGTCGAATGATGAAAATCTGATGAACACTATGAGGTGTTACTAAATGTAAATTTGTTGATTGTAAACATTTAGAAATTGGTCCAATTATGTCAAATATCTCTATTAAGATTTTTGTGACAGTTATTGTTTCAAATTTACACGTTTGTTCTATAAGATTTCTTGCAATGTCAACAATTTTAAAACTTAATTGCTCAGGATAACTTCTCATAACACGAAAACATTCACAGAGCATGCTTAATTACTTTAACAATCGTTTATGACTATCCGAACTTTAAATTTGTAAATTTGTGAAATCTTACTGAGACAGAGCGTTTTCGATCGCTATGTGGCGATCTTCATCAGTGTCTTCAGCGTGGGCAGATGACACTGATGCAGATCGCCACATAGCGATCGAAAACGTTCTGTCTCAGAAAGTTTTCACAAATTTACAAATCGGATAGTCATAAACTATTGTTAAAGTGATTAATTAAGATTCACCAAACGCAACGGACTACAAAATTCAAGAATATATTTTACCTAGTAGAATTTCCCATCTTGCTTCTCTAAATATATTATTTTTTTTGTTTTTTCCAACTTTTGTCCAGATAACCATTCTAGTATAGGGTTAACAAAAAATACTGTCAAATAAATAAGTGTTTGAAATAAGGTAATGTGTTAACAACAATAAGGTACACCTCTATTATTACAGATATTTAGTTACACATCCTGGTTACATTAACTGCTAAAAATAACATTCCAATTTCATTAGCTTCATGAGGTGTTTGGTTTTAAATAAAAATAGCTAATGTGCCAATAACTAATTTTGACTGTATGTTAAAAACTGATTCTAAAATCAGCATTTAAGATGCATCAACATGTTGGTATTAATAAAATCTATTAAAAAACAATCATATTTATATTCTGGCCCTCAATTTTTTTATTCACGGGCTTATTAATGACGCATTAGAAGAAAGACTCATGTTTTTCATGGCTGTGGATTCACAATAATTTGTATTTTTCCCAAATATGTTTTTATTACACTTTTAGTTTCTCTTGGCAGAAAAAAAACCTCAAGATGTACAACACAAAAACTGCATGTTTATTACATTTTTTTGATTTGGAAGCTTTTAGGCAAAAATCTTTTTTCAATATATTTCTCGAGAAATACTGATGAAGATAATTTAGGGTAATTAAAATCATTATATCTCAGTAAGTTGTTTTTTAAAATTCACTAAAGATTCAGGTTTGGCAAGTCAATCATTTATTCATACTCTATTTTTTCTTTCCTTTTACCACTCAAACTTTACTTTTTTGTTCCTATTTCATTTGAGAGAAGCAGTAGCTATTTGAATGAGTACTATAATTGTTCTTTTAAAGAAAAAAATCATACAAAAACCGTTTTAATTTTTTTAGAAGTATAGGCTACATGAACATACACTACACAACTAAACAATGTATAAAGAAATACAAATGAGATATCATGTTTCCTAAAAAATACAATTCTCTAGAAAACAAAACGTAACAGTGTTGGAGCATTGCAGCTATTGTTTCCTATATGTAATTCTATATAAAAGTAAAGTAATCTTAACATAACATTAGTTGTGGTTTCATCACTTTTCTTAGAAGATGTCAATCCCGGCCTTCAAGAAATTCAATATGGATGTTGTGTGACTACTTACTACTAGCAACATACTAAAAAGGTAATTTGAAATTGTAATTATAGTTAGTACAATTTCAAACAGAAATTAAACATCTTCTAAATAAATGCACCGAAATCATGAAAAGTGAACAAAAGAAATATTACAAACAAATAAAACCCCAAGCCCCCACATTAAATGCTTTACCTAAAATCCACAAAGAAAACACACCCATCTGTCCACTAATCAATCACACACATGCACCATCACATAAACTAGCCAAATACATAGACAAACTTACCAGAGACAACATAAACTTTCACAATCACATATCCATACACAATAACATAGACCTCATACATAAAATTCAAGACATCCACATACCACACAATTCCACCATTGCCTCATTCGACATAAAAAACCTATACACTAATGTGCCAGTAGAACAAACACTCCACATACTACAAAATATGCCCACAGCAACAACACTCCACATAAACTCACACATGAAATAATCACACTCACCAAATTCATCACATCACAAAAATACTTCACATACCAATGCAAATTCTACAAACATAAAGATTGCCTCCTTATGGGTTCCCCTACCTCAGGCATACTAGCAGAATTATTCCTACACCATATCGAACAACAATATATTCTACAGAACAATAATCACACAAATAAAATAATTTATTACCATAGATATGTAGATGACATTTTAATATTATACAAAGGCAACAAACGGCAAATCAAACAACTACACAATTACATTAGTACCATACACCAAAACCTCACATTTACCCTCGAATTAGAAGAAAATAATAAAATAAACTTTCTAGACCTTACCATCACCAAACATATTTTCAAAATATACAGAAAACCAACTACCGATATTGTCATACATAATACTGTACATCTAATCACTCTACACAACACAAACACGCTGCATTTAATCATATGTTACACCGCCTAATCAATATACCAATGCTACAGAAAGACTACGACGAAGAACTTAATACCATAAAATACATTGCTCAACAAAAGGGTTACAAACACACACTCATAGACAACATACTCAGGAAAATTAAACATAAACACCATCAAACGGTCACGCAGACAAACCACACACAAAACAACAAATACATATCCCTCACCTACCACAACATAAACACACTTAAAATAGCCTCCACATTAAAAAAACTCCATTACCAAATATCCTACAAAACAACAAACACTTTAAGACAGCACATACAACCTTTCCAAATAGAAACTGACAAATACAAACTCTCAGGTATTTACAAATTAACTTGTAACGATTGTACCAACTATTACATCGGCCAAACCGGTAGGTCATTCTATACACGCTTCGAAGTACACATTACCCAAAAAAAACAAGTAATAAATCCAGCTATGCAAAACACCTTAAAAACACCCAATACACACACACACACACACACACACCGACATACACACTAATTTAAATGTTCTACACACATTAAAACAAAGTAAAAAGCTAACAACCTTAGAAAAATATGAAATCTACAAACAATACGCAACAGATAAAGAAAACGTATTATATGATCACACACACTTTGATACCAACAGCCTTTTCTATTATATGACACAAAACTCAAAAAACCCACCCCATTCCACAGTCATAAATCCAATTCCGTTAGAGCCTTTACACACAACCGGATGCCGTCAGTAGAGGGTTAGCTTCGTAAAAGGAACAAATGTTTTGAAACGAGTCAGCAAGTAAGCAATTACGTATTCATTTAGTTGAGTATTTTTTAAAATTAATTAAATTTATAGCTTTAAATTAATTGTAAGTAAAACTATATTGTAGTTAAGCCTACTTAAATGCTTGTAAAATTAGAAGCTACTTACCCTAAGCGGACACCCCCGGGAAAATCTGCTTGAACCCGAGCACCTAATGGAATAATTCTAACTTCACTAATGCAAACAGTTTTTGTAAATTGAACAAGGTCTAAATTTATTTCCTGAAACAGAAATTAACAACAAAATATAATCAACACATTTGTACTTAAATTACACGTTATTTAAATGCTGCTATTTATTAAAATTTAAACTTGCTTACAACCCCATCTTTGGACATTCTTTATAATACTGAATACAAAAGTTGTTTTAATAAACTAAAACACTTGTAAATATTTTACAAACTTGCCTATAGTAGCACTTACTTATATTTGTTGAGGACAGCCATTTCGGGAGATGTGCCCCACTGTCAACTCAGACCGTAACTCAACTAATATAAGTAAGTGCTACTATAGGCAAGTTTGTAAAATATTAACAAGTGTTTTAGTGAAAACTATTAGCTCACGTGAAGATAGAAACAACAAATATGTTTTATTAAAATTAATAGGTAAGACTTTTTCAAACAATAATTCAATCTATTTGATTTAAGATAACAAACTTCCATTGTTTATTATTTGTAAAAAAGTGTTTATTTATTTTATATTTATATTTCTACTTCTTTTAGATTTTACTATCAGTGTTTCTAATATTATTTCATTTTTATATACGTACAATGCACATTAAATATTTTAAATGAAGCTCAAGTTCCAGGCACACTAAATTATTATTTCACAATTTTAAAAATAAATTATATATATATATATATATAGATTTTTTTGGACTAGGAGACTGACAGACCTACCTTGGTAAGAGTCCACACTGTAGTCTTGAAATAGAAACACATAAAAGCACTTAAACAATGATATATTTCAACCACACAGTGGTCTTTGTCAATCGAAGAGAAAACACAAAAAGCTTTTTGTGTTTTCTCTTCGATTGACAAAGACCACTGTGTGGTTGAAATATATCATTGTTTAGATGCTTTTATGTGTTTCTATTTCAAGGCTACAGTGTGGACTCTTACCAAGGTAAGTCTGTCAGTCTCCTAGTCCAAAAAAATCTAAATAATCTTTACCAACCAAAACTAACCTCAATATATATATATATATATATATATATATATATATATCACGTTATCCATTATTTTTCCATTGCTTATAAAGTTATTATTGTTAATTGTAAACCATTGTTCCATCGCTAAGTGCAATTAATTTTTACCTTAGAGAAAAATAATTCGGTGTTTTGACAATGGTCAAGTGACCAAAAAGTGCCTCATCATAAAAGGTAAAAATGAATTGCACTTAGCGGTGGAACATTAACATTTGTTTACAATTAACAATAATAACTATATATATATATATATATATATATATATATATATATATATATATATATATATATATATATTATTATTACTTGTAAATAATTTTTTCCACCACTAAGTGCAATAATTTTACCTTATGTGATGAGGTACCTTTCGGTCACTTGACCATTGTCGAATCACTGATTATTTTTCTCTATTTTTCTGATGTAAATGTTCGGTCCGTGATGTTGGTATTTGTTGACATCATACATATTTCTTCTTGAGCCTCGTGTATAATGTTTTTAAATAGTACGTCGTCTGCATATGTTGTCTGTAGGTTCATTAAATTGTTGTGTATGTTTTTATAAATGTGGTATTTTTCTAGTAAGTTTAGTTCTATTAGGTTATTATTTATTTCGAGTGTGGTTCCTATTTTGAGTTAACCAAAAAACTCAGTTTTTTTAGTTCAGTATAGAAATAAACTTATGAAATACTTGTATGGTCTTACAGTAGTGTCACAATAGCTGTTTGCTGCTAATATTTTATTAAATTATTTCTACAAACATCTCCTTTAATACTTTGTTGCTAATCTACTGCAGACTTGATGTTTTATACGCAAGCAAAGCTTTATGCTCAAGGCAACCAGCGATTACACATCAGGACTGATTAAAAGTAAATTTACAATCAGAGTTAAACATAAGTATGTTATATTATTATTATTTGAGTTGAACATATATTGATATGTCACTCTTACTTATATTACTATTTACTTTCTTTGTTGAATGAAATTGGTCGTTTCACGAGGTAGATTATGTTTCTGATTTCCTGGACCATAACTGACCATATTTGGTTGGACTGTAACTGACCTCTTGGTTGCTTTTAGGTTAGGGTGGGGATGGAGCATTCAGTGATTTTTTTAGTGTTTTGGGGGTGTCGGGGGAATTTATGATGTCGAAAGAAGTATCTGAATTACAATGTAATTGCGTGATCAGTATGTGTGTTGGTTGTGGCAGGAAATATTTGTGTATATTTTGTATACTTGTTGGGTGTATGGAGTTGACTATTTTTTAATTTAATATGTAGAATTTGTAGGTTTGAAGTTATGTCTATGCAGTTGTGGTTTGTGGTATATCAGTAACATTTCATTAAGTATTTTTGTTTGTGAGTGCTTTTATGTGTTCTTGGTAACGTATGTAAAATGACATATCTGTTTGACCTATCTAGAAACTGGGACACGGACTGCAAGTTAGTTTGTATATGACAGCAAAGTTGTAAATGTCTTTGTTTGTGATGTTGGTTTTAAATTCTTTGTTGAGGGTGTTGTGTATGAAGTATTTTGTAATTATATTTACGAAGTATGTTGGTTAGTTTAGGAGTTTTGGATGTCTTGTGTGGTAGTGTTATGTATTTTGTGAGTTTTTAGGTGCTTGAGTATTGAATTTAATTTTCAGGCAGTAAACTGCAGTTTTTGTGTTGTACATCTTTTGAGGTTTTTTAAAGTTATATTTATTGATCTCACTTGCCAGAAAACTACAGTTTACAAATATTTCCAACAGTCGTGTTTCACACTAGATCAGTGCACTGTTCAATGCTGTAAGTCTCAGACAAGACTATTACTCAGGTGTGTTGTATTATTGTAAGTCTATCGTGTATTGGTGTTTTGTGACGTGCCATTGTTCATAGGGTAATTGTTAATTACGTGTTCAAATATAGTATTTCATTGTAAGCATGTTCTGCCTTTTAGAATGTGTTGTGGATTGTTTTTGTGGTTTGTATATGTCATAGTTTTCTGTTGTGTTTAGTTTGTTGGTTTTTTTGATGAAATGAAGAACTTTTAGATTAGTGTCAATGAAGGTGTGTGTAGGTAGTGTGTTCTGTGTCAGAATGCCAAATTTTAAATAGGGTTGTGTTTTTGTTTTTTATATGTGATCCTTGTATTGTGTGATAAAGTTTCTCCCTGTTTGATGTATGTAGAAGCTAGATCAGTCGTTGCATGTGATCTTGTATACTCCTGCTCTGTCTTGTTTGTTATGGAATGGTTTAGAGTTGTATAGGTGGTTTTTTGGTTGTATTAGATGATTTAGAGGTGACTTTTTATTTGAGTTTAGTTAACTATCCATGGTCATAGTTAACAAAATGGAGATTAACTTCATTATTTTCATAAATGTTACTCAAGAATATGTTCTAAACAAGGACCTGGCAATTTTAGATAGGTCAAAACATAAATACTGTTTAAAAATGTGCTATAAATAATGGTGTTGTAGCTATAACCTCACTTTATATACACATTACTGTAACAATTAATTATGTACATACAAATCCAATTTGTTCAAATGACATATATAGGCTACTTTCATTAAAATATACGTACAAAGAATCTAGTTAGAATATATTTGGTTATAATTAAAGTAAGGCATAAACTAGCTATATATAACTGCAGCATTTGTAAACAGAATGTCTAATGCATTTGTTTACTGGAAACAAAATTTCCACTTTGACTTGAACATCAATTAAGACTTTGTTAATCACTTGTTTCTGGAGCTTAAAAAGACATGATAACTCTTTAGAACAGGTATGTCTAAACCTGATTATACATTCAGTTTAAGAAATGTGATGATATTAGGATAATTGTGCTTATCGAATGTAAACATCTACTGTTTAATAAGTTGTTAACCATTTCCAGATTTTGGTGTTATCATTAGTTGAGTTATTAATTTTTTATTACTAAATCTAGATGAACTTAAGGTAAACACATAAATTGACCACCTCCAATGCAATGCGTATAAATTGAATCAAAAACATGTCCTGAAACTATATTTATAATTGTTTTTTGTTATTGCCACTGAAGGCTAATTTTATACAACTATATTGTAATAGACCCATGGAGTATCTAGTTAGGATGGTTTGGGTTCTAATTTTATACATTTAGCCAAACAAATGCTCACATGTATGGTAAAAATAGAGATCACGTGATGTCACCCAATACAAGGTTTTACTTCTCAGAAATAAACGTCCAATTTAATAACTTTTTTACTTCTCAGAAATAAACGCCCAATTTAATGATTTTGTATAAAATTACAACCAAATCTATCTATATTTTAATATAGGGAAATATAGTAATGTTTAACATTATAACCAAATCTATTATTTAAAAAACATTTTTTTATGGATATAGCTCCAGGACATGTTTTGAACGTGGGCAAACTGCGTATTAACCGGACTAAATACAGTAAAAATGCTGAAGCTCGACCACCTAAGATATTTTGGGAAATTGTTTAACATCACCAAATAGGACGATATCCACAAGAATTTTTTTTTACCCCACTTTAAATTGAAAAAAAGTAACTTTCCGAGGTCAATAAAAAAAATTCTTGTGGATATCGTCCTAATTTGGTGGTGTCGTAACAATTTCTCAAAATATCGTAAGTGGCCAAGCTTCAGCATTTTAACCCTAAATACTTTTTATTTATCATGTAATGTCTTTCTACATTTAATTTCTAATGTTATTTTTTTTTAACAGTGAGGTTATGTTTCACAAATAACACATTTTAAGCATTATTTATATTTTTCTGCAACATAAATTGATTCTTTTTTTCTTTAAATATATAAATATGATAATGCATAATAGTTTGCCTTTTTAATACTTTTTTTGTAAACTAAATTATTTTAACTAGGTTTTTTTAATAACCAAACCTATCCTAACTCTATACGTTGTAACTATACTATAATATAGTTCTTACTTTTATTACGAAACATCCAGTTTATACAGTTTTGATAGAGTTCGTAACTGGAGGTTATGTTTATATTTGAAACTTCTTAACCAACCTTCATAGTTTGCGAGATTTTAAATCACTTTTTAGTTTATGAAGTATTTTAAAGGAACATGCAACAAAATGAAATGAATGCAGTATATTTCAGTATTCTTTTTAAAATTATTTTACAATATTGCATTTTATATCTATAAAATTACCGAAATTCGATATAACCTTAGTTTATGAATAAAAATTAGACAAAATTAATTGAATAACTTTTGACAATTTTTCTCTCCAAAACACACAATATTATAAAATAACAAAAGATAGTGTTTTAAAAAATGTGTACTTAACCTAAACCAAACATTCTTTTTTTTAAATTTAAAAACCTAATCTTTAATATTCTTAACTTCAATGTTTTTATTCAGAAAAAATGATTCCACTAACCTCTGAGCTTTCGTGAGAAAATGTATCAAAAAATAACAACTCCGGCATAACAGCTTCACCCATTTTAAAAAGTGTTACCTTTATCGATTAAGTTTTAAATAACCTACATTTATTGACTTATAAACGAGATTATAAGTTATAAGTTGAAAGATGCTACAAGAAGTCTTTATGTTGATTAACATTTGTTCCCTAAGGTTCATCGAAATTATTTTAATAGCACTCATTATTTACTCGATTAGTTTTAATATATAAATTATTCCTAACGTTGATAGAATGTTGACATTAAAATTGAAGAAACTTGTAAAAAAAATGTTTAAAATTAGCAAGTATACCTGTAAGACTATTTTGTTAAAGTGTAATTATCATTAGTTGTATAAACGATTACCTTCAAAGTAATATGTATATGTATATGTATATATATATATATATATATATATATATATGTGTGTGTGTGTGTTCCTATTATTTAATACCTGTTAAGAAAGTGGTTATATTTTATTTTATAATGTTATGACCGAAATATTTACTTAAAGTGTTAAAGTTATTAATTAAGATTCACCGTACTTAATGGACAACAAAATTCAAGAATTATATATTTATAGTTTTGTTTTTTAAAAGTTGTCATATTATAATATAAGATCAATTAAACAAGTGAATGCTATCATTGATTTTGTATTATATTTTTCATTTGTCGTGACGTGTGTCCTATAATACAATGAAATTAAGATTATGACCTAGGAAAATAATCCTAACCGATTGAAGTCTCATTGGACTACATTAAAAAAAAAACATGAAGTAACTAAAAGCAAAAATTACGTCGTTTTTATTTGGCTTTTCCCACCGCAACATTACATTCAATATGTTGCCCATGCATCAAAAACTATTTTTACTTAAATTTTGTTAGTGATAAACTATTATTACGGTTTAAAAGAATTTGATCTTCGTTGTATGAAATATTTGAACACCTGAAAAACAGCTGATATATTGGAACAGTCCATTTTGACTTGACAGATGACACGCCATATTAAGAAAGCATGCTATAATGGAAATATTCAAAACGTTTAGTGGCAGAAGTTATCTGAATTCTGTTAAACAGACAAGAGAAATAGATTAAACTAGAACACTTATTTCAATGAAATTATTGGTTTTATATACGGGATTTGTATAAATGTAAAGCGGTAAGGGGAAAGTTTATTACTTTCACAATATTATGGATTGTTTTTGGTGAAAGTTCGTAAATCTTAATGTAAATGCTAATATTTTACCGCACTTGTGCCTAGTAATTAAATGTGTTTTGTTGGTAATGTTTTAGGGTAAACAGTGGAAGAAGTATTTCAAAATGGGAACGAATACTGGACATGTGATGACACTTGCTAATAGTATTATTGGTGTTAGTGTGTTAGCAATGCCTTTCTGCTTTAAACAGGTAAAGAGTGTCTTTTAAATTTGCGGTGTCAACCATTTATATTTAGTTACATGCCATTACAGACTAACATTTGAAATATGAAAAAAAGTAATTTTCCGTATTAATAATAAAAGTTAATAGAATATTACAAAGTATTTGGTTATTAAAAAAAATATTTTTCAACATTGAAAACTTAATTAACATATTTAAATTACAATACTGAAACTACATATTTAGTAATTTTTTCTGAGTTGGCTTAATTCAAAAATCCAATAGATATGCCATTTTTTGTGAAATCATCTAGAGCAGGGGAAAGCAACCTGCGGCTTGTGAACCTGCAGCTTGCCTGAGGGCTGCGGCCCTTTAGTTCCATACGAAAATATTATTTATTTTATAAAAAAACATTTAAAAATAGTTCTGAATTGATTAATGAAGATTAGGCACCGATTCTATCTCTCTGCCACTTTTACTTGCTATTCCCTGCACCCCTCCCATGTGATATGTGTCGTCACTGTCGTCAGTCAGTCGGAAGCTCTCGAATGACGTCAGATGTTTCTATGTAGGTTTTAATTTGATTACGATACAAGACAGTTTGCCGTCTTCCCAAGTGCTTTGACTGTGGCGTAGGCAAACCATTCACAGATGGTGAGTATACCAAAGATTGCTTCATAAGTGGATCTGGAGAACTGTTTCGTGATTTCAAAAACAAACCTGAAATCTTAGAAAAAATCAAAGATTTGCCACTATTCGCTAAAACAGTACAAGATAGAATAGCTAAAATGTCTTCAAATGTAACATATTTGCAGGTGGAAGATATTAAACTTTTCTTCTGCCTTATCACTTAGATAGTTTGTCTGGTAAATCTCTTCCCAAGGTCCAAAAGAAGAACTACTAGAATTGCTACCACTCTCAAGACAAATTAGGGGAAGATATAGCGAATGCCGCGCAAAAATGCCTTGAAGACAATAATGATTGACTTAAATAAAATCGTCTCAATAACAACTGATGAAGCCAGTGGTATGTCCAAAAAAAATAAAGAGGGAACAATGAATCTCCAGAACAAAATAAATCACAAAATTTTTAGGTTTCACTGCTTAATACACCGAGAATCGCTTTGTGCCCAATCATTTCCGTCCGAATTAGTTGAGGTTATGAATTTGGTAATAAAGATTGTTAATAGCATTCTGTCAAAATCACTGTGCCATCACCAGTTTAAAGAAATCTTAAACGAAATGGAGACTCAGTATTCCAACCTCCTTCACAATAAAGTACGATGGCTTTCCAAAGGTAAGGCGTTGAAACATTTTGCTTCGGGTTTGAATGAAATAAATATATTTCTAACTAAAAAAAGCAATAATCACCCTGAATTTGAGAACGACAAATGGTTGCAAATATTTTACTTTATGGTGGATATCTCAGCGAAATTAAATGAGCTGAATCTAAAACTGCAAGGAAAGGGAAATCTAGCTTATATTTTGGTAGAAGAATTGGTTTGCTTTTAAGAAAAAGTAATTCTTTTTGCAGAAGATATTTAGAGCAGTAAATTACTTAATTTTCAATTTCTAAGGCAATATCACAATAAAACCAGTGCAACTGTTGACACGAATTACTTCAGAACAGTTATAAAAAAAATTAATTTAAAGATGAATTTTCTGACAGATTTGAGTAATTCAAAACCAACAAAACCACTCTAGCAATTGAGCTATTTGGAATTGATACTGGATCTCTAGAAATACAATTGATCGATTTAAAAAGTAAAGCTTTGTAGAGTGGAAAATTTACATAGTTAAAAAGAAAGTTGGAAGAGTTGAAGGTCCAGAAATGTATGTACATAATGCAACAAAAGTGGACAGCTTTGAAAGACATTCCACAAGTTGAGGCACTTAAATTCTACGCATGGAATAGTCTTCCAGATTGCCGCAGTTAGGTGAGGAAGTTGACTTTTGGAATCCTGACTATCTTCTGATCGACATATTCGTGCAAGCATCATTCTCTTGCATGAACATAATTAAAAGTAAAGTAAGAAGGACACTAACAAATGAAAATTTAGAGTCGTGTTTGAAACTTAAAACTACAAGTTGTGAGTGAAATGTATCCAAACTTTCTAAAACCATGCAAAGCCAATGCTCCCATTGAATTTTTTTGCCTCAATTGTTTGTTATTGAAGTACAAGTGTTGTAAGCAAATGTTTAATTGTTTAATTTTTTTACTTTAATAATAAGTAATTATCTAATATCTATCTATCTATCTATATATATATATATATATATATATATATATATATATATATATATATATATATAATATCTAATTTATTGTAAAAAAACATACTTATATATGAATAAATAGATATTTTTTCTTATGAATAAATACATTAGTTTTTTTATAAAATAAGTTTATTTTTGAGAGTACTATTTATTGTAGGAAACAACAAATTTTTTGGCTTTTTAAACACTTGGAAATTTTGTAAATTGTATATTTTGACTTTTCCGACTCAAAAGGTAGTCGACCCCTGACCTAGAGTGATTTTTACAGGAGTTTCTTGCTACTTAGAAGTGTTGCCACGAAGTAGGCAATCGAAATCTAGTGGCCAGTACTGACCTTTTTAATCTTGTAGTCCAAACAGGATTTCTCAATAAAGTAACAACAGATGTCCATACCTGAACAATGTGCTAAATATGTTAGAAAACCATTATTGTCAAATATAAATCCATTGCCTTTATAACAGTTTCAGTAAGATATCCTTGAGAGTTCCAAACTATTCAACCCCATAAAAAAGTAGTAACCATTAAAGTCACCCACCAATAAAAATGGATCTGGTAACTGGCTTATAATTATTACATCATTATGTTCTAGGTTGTATTTTGATACAGAATAATTGAAATGAATATTGAGCCTGTATGGGGCAATTGGTTCAATGGTTACTGTTTATAACAGAGTACTTTAGTTACAGAAGCACCATCAATTCAGTTTTGCACTAGAATAGTTACATCACCTCTAATTCAATCATCTGCAGTGAATTGAGATTTAATAATTGAGCATTCCTTTAGTTACATATAGATCCATTTTTTAAAGATAAATGAACAAGGGAGAATGATTTCTCATGATTGCTTTGAAAGTTTTGCTATACTCTAGAAGTAGATGTACATATTTCAGATATTATTTGCTGTGTACTCCAATACACATTTTGTATAAAAAAAACAATGGGTAAACATATGGTTATATTGGGCCTACTAACCAATTTGATATTTCAACGTAACACATCTGATATATGTCAGTTACATTTCATACATATTATTTTTCTAGAAAACTTAACTACGGCTTTAAATTTCAGTGTGGGATTTTGCTGGCAGCGCTCGTATTACTCCTTAGCAATATTATGTCTCGCTTGGCTTGCCACTACATACTAAAATCGGCAATATTGACTAGAAGGCGCACTTTTGAATTTCTTGGTAAGTCATTATTTTATCAAGATAAAATATAAGTTTTCAGTTATTTATAATAACTAGCATTACAATTCTAATATTAACTAATATGAGTTATTATTATGATAATATTAACTATATAACTAAATATTATATTTTTTCTAATAAATATTTAATTTATTATTATTACTAAACACTTTTAAATGTTTAAAACTTGCCTATAGTAGCACTTACTTTGCTTGTTGAGGACGGCCGTTTCGGGAGATGTGTCCCTCAACCAGCAAAGTAAGTGCTACTATAAGCACGTTTAAAACATTTAAAAGTGTTTAGTGATTACTAGTACCTCACGCGAAGATGGAATCAACAAATGATGATATTATTATTGTTATAGATTTTTAACTATGACAGTTAATTAAAGTTATTTTTTTGAAAAAAACATTTCTGCCTCTTAAAATAAAATTTGGGGAGTAGAATGTGAGTAGTCAGGTTTATTAAATGCATCTCTAATCTACTTGGTTTTTAACATGCAAGATTACACGTTAACCATTTATATTTTGATTGGTACTCATGAGCAAGTTCCAGACATGTTTAATATATGGGAAAAATCAAGTCAGTATTCAGAAGAATCAAAAACAGTAAAATTATTACAGATTATAAACAAGGTGTACAATCTTGCATCTGCCACCTATTTAGAAATTTAGAAGAAATTTTATTTATAATATTTATCAGTCGAATATTTCATAATAAAATATTCATACCCTATGTTTTTTCATATTAACTCCAAGTTTTATTTTATTGGTGAGAAGTGAGCAAAGATAAAATATTAATTTTGTTTGTATATTTTAAGTCAAGTACAATTTATGATAATGCAACATTACATGAGTTAAAATCTCTTTAAAAAAAACATTCAAGCTGTTTCAATTGATAATTGTTATGGAATATATTTCTGAAATATTGAGTTAGAGATTTGATACATATATGGAAATGGGTATTGTATTTAAAGCAAGTATATATTCAATTTTTATATGAAGCAAATTTGTTGGTGGTTGAAAAAGATTCTGAAAAAAAAATTATTAAGCATGAAATGGATATATGGATCAATGAATCCTGATAACTCATTCTAATTCACGCAAGAACTTTCATACAGTTATTTTATAAAGTGATTTTGTATATTTCATTTTGTAAATAAAATATGTATCGGCCATTAACATTGATCAGAATCTGATCTAGTCTGTGATTGAAGGAAGGTAATTGTACCATATTGGACTGATTGGATTAAAAATACTAGAAGATGTTTCTAAGATTAATATGAATAAAATTAAGATGACTGATAGATGTAATCCACAGCTTGAGAAATTTAAGGTTTTGTTTTCTATTGATATTTACTGCACAGCTGAGAATAATTGGAAATGTAATATTTGGAACCTTCTATTTTGGATTTCTTTAGATATTGTAAATTATTGAGTTGTAAAGATAAACTGAATAATTCAAAGCTATGTAACCTCCAAACTGGGTAATCATTTAGTGTAAAATTATGGTATGAAATGTTTATTTTACTAGAACATAATGCTTATTTTATCTCAACATAGAATGGGGATATAAATTGAAGGATTTTAAAGACTAATATTCCAAATTTAAATTTGTAATGCACTATAAATTTTGAGATAACCAGAATTAAAATTAATGATAATTTGTGCTCAATATATTATAGAAATTGAATTATATATTTAAAAAAGATAATTCAGTCAAGAAAAAATATCATTATAAAACTACACAACCATTATTTTCTTCTTAAAATGATTGTCATCTGTATATATTTTATACTTCCAGTCACTTCCTTCAATACCTACTTTTCATTTTCAAATGCCAAACACTTTAAATTAACCTAGTAAAATCCCACTGTGAAAAATTAGTGACTCATTAAGATTATTATATAAAATTTGGTAAATTTTTGTAGTCTGTTGACATGCCTACAAAATGTAACCTGTAAATACTTTCAGTTTAAACACAGGTAATAGTCCAAGCCTTTGAACCAAGGTATAATCAGTCATCGATCTGTACACACTACCCACACTTGAAACATTTTTGGAAATAGTTTACCATTTTTTCACCACTTTTGATTTTTTTTTTTCATATATGTTAATAAAAAATACATTCTAATACAGAACAAATTAATTTTAAATTTAAAAAACCATAAATAATAGTTAAAATGTACGTTAAATATTGACATTAAGTATAACCTTACTTCACAATCATATTTCTTTGAATTAATTATTGAGAAATTACTGAATTATGTTTTGAAATTTTGTTGCTGTTCATGATGAGCTGGTTGTTAATTCTTATTACACTTTTACTATTACTTGCGACCAGACTTCAGCCTCCGAGGCTGAAGAAGTTGTAAGACGAAAACGTTTCCTCCAAGTGTAAGTTAACAATGTAACAACTTTTAATTAACAAAAAGTCTGGTTGCAAGTAATAGCAAAAGTGTAATATGAATTATGTTGTACCACATTACTATAAAGCTGTATTTGAATATAACTACAAAGTATCTAGTTAGGATAGATTTGGTTAAAAATAATAACATATTAACTTACGTAGAATTTAAAAAAATAATTGCAGGAATTAGCTAATCAGATGTCTTTGATTTATTAAAACATTATACATTTTCCATTTTGATGTAGAAATACCAACTTGGCGAAAAAAAATAACCTGGTGCTGATACCCAAAAAATTAAAAAGAGGCATGTAGAAGGTATTTACTGGGAATCGTTTGGTTTCCATAAAGCCACAAATTTTTAAATTATGAACCTAAAATTTATTTTTTTCAGCAATGTGTTCTATATACTCGAAATTTTAGAAAATCTTACAAAAACTTAATTACTAAAAATAACATTGCATAGATGGCGTCCTTCCAATTGAACACATGTTTTCAGGCAATCCTTGAAGTTTTGCTTGAAATCTTGTAGCATATCTTATTTAATGGTTCGGATTTCTGTTCGGGATCATTCGAAGAACTCCAGGATCGTTAGATCGGGGGACGGGAAGCTCAAGGAACATCTCCAAGAGAGACAATTTTCCAGGGAAATCATGTGGGTCATGTTTCCCACAAATTCGAGAAGTGTAGGTCATAGCTCCATCTTCCAGGAACCATATGTTCTGCATTGCTATGTCATGACTGAGAATTACAGCCAAGAAAATTATTCAACATTCTCATGTAGAGGTTTGTGGTAACAGCAACTGCCAGACCATTATTGTTATTAACAAATAAGGCCCGATGACCCACACGTCACCTATCGCACATGACCTCACTCGAGCATTGTGTATACGCCTCTCTTGCAATATTTGTGGATTTTCTGGACACCAAAATCTAAAGTTTGCTTACAAAACCATCCAGATAAAAATGTGCTTCGTCACTCATAAATAGAACTCTATTTTTGTTTTCTTACATGATTGCCATCATTTGCTGATAAAATTCTAAATGATGTCTCTAATGACTAGGGTTCAGATGTTGACCATATTACTTGCTTATATGAATTGAATTTGAGATCGTTAATCAAAATGTTTCTTACTGTAGAGCCAGAAATGCAGTGGTTTGAGGCTCACTTGGATAGTGAACAGTTGGGTTTCTCCAACATAATGACAAGCACACACTCAATATTCTCAGTCATTCCAACAGTTTTTGTTGGCCTTGGAGGTTTTTTTTCATTAACAATCCCATTGTGTTCACATTATGCATCTTCCTAGAAATTGTGTTATAATCCAGAATTGGTCTATGTGACAAAAAATCTTGTGCTTGGGTTACGGACCTACTTTAACTTTAAACCGTCTCTTAAATAAAGCATCATGCTTTAGGTCCTACATCTTGATTGTAACTGAAAATTATAACTCCCATCTACACTATAGGACCTTCTAAACTACTGTCCTCCCACTACTTTCTTTGTACTACCCAATACAAAAACATGCTGCTCTCAGTAAAAACCCGGTAGAACCCCATTTTCAACATATACAAAACTATAAAACCAATTAAAAAAAAATTAGTATTATATAACAACATGGCTATATTAGAACTTAGCTGTAAAATATCCAGTAACGATAGATTTGGTTTATAATTTTGTTTTTATAATAAAGTTTGCTCACAAAAAATTAAAGCTATACAGACACTGGCTCGTTTATCATTAAAATAATTTTCTATTTGAATTTGTAACTTCTTATAAATTTTCAGGCATTAAAAAAAGTGAACTATTTGTTTATTAATATTGTTTATCATTTTAATAATATCCTATATGAATTTATACCTCATAAAAAAATTACGTGTTAAAAAAAAAGTAAAATCATCATTTATGTAAAATTCTAATTACATTCCTCTATTTTATATTTTTATATGTACAGTTACTTGAAATTTTCTATAATTAATGGAATTTAAATGGTTTTGCAGTACTTGCCCATAAGTGAATTAATTCTGAACGCTAGGCTTCCTGGATTTGTTCATTCCTGTATTGATTAAGATCGGCATGCATAGAGGCATGCACTAGAGGAACATGTTCCACTTTTCAAGTTTAACTTTAATTTTGGAACTTTATGATAAAAGTTTATGATTTTCTTACAGTGAATATACAACTATATTGGAGATACATTAAAGAATTGAGAAATATCACAGTTAGCCATCTCGGTTAATTGCTTACTAGCTATGCATGATTTTACTTTTAATGTTTCTTATTTGAAATGTTATGTCAAAATGCTCTGTTGTCTGGTTTACTTTACATCCTACTCTTTTTTACATTGAAATTTAGACTGTAAGTTTTGCTTTTCTCTAACCTTTGATCTAGCAACTAGCTTTTGTAACTTCTATGACTTCTAGAATTCTATTCATACTTTCCCAAACAGATTTTTATATAAAATTATCAGATATGTATGAAAATATCTAGCTAGTTTGTGAGATATAATCCACTTTTAACTCAACTATTATTCTTTGCAAAGAGGAAATTATAGCAGGAGTAGTTGAATAGGAGCTTAAATATGATAAAAGCTTATATAACAAACCTCAACTACATTAATATATTAATAAATACTCAATAATCTTTAGCAAAACCAACATACTACAGAATAAAATAATATGAAATTTACAAGTACTGAAAATCACTCATTCATATATTCTTTAACCTGCTTGACTATTATTTTCATGAATATGTCTTCATATATTCCCAGTTTTGGAATCACTATTAAAATTTATTTTTATCTGGACAAGTATGAAAAACAAAAGGAAGAAAGCTTTTAAGTGTGAAAATATTAAATAAGTTAGTCACTTAAATCAAGCAAATCAATGTTCCAGCTAACCACTGTAATATGATGCCTGCTGTAAATTTTTTATGTAGACAAAATCTATGAAATAATATGTTATAATAAATGTGAATATCTGTGAATAAATCTAATCTATTCATTTAAAAAACTTATATGAACTTGAATAAAACTTTATAGACATTTTTTTTTGTATTTATATAGGATATGAAAGTAGATATTCTTGAATTATTAAATGGTTGTGTGATATAATTAAGAAGAAAGTAAATATTGTGATTTTAAGTCCAAGCAAAACCTCCTAGAATGATACATGTTTAGTTAATTTGGCTCTTTGTAATAAAGATTGTTGTCAAAACGGTATTCTATTTGTTTATAAGTAAGATTAGGTTAGATAGGCTTGAATATTTTCTGAATTATGATTACCACTTTATGTAAATGAATACTAGGCCACTGACAACATGTGCTTGAAGCTCCAACTGAACAAACATGTAGTAGACAATTTTTGATCAGTAAAAGTGGAAATATAAATAGAATATATTGCTTGTATTATACGTAATAATGTAATATGCGTTTTGATATAATAACTCTTACTGAACTGTGTTAATTTTACAAACAGGAAAAATACAGGGAATTTTTAAATATTGTTTAATTCTTTGCTTTTAAACTTTAATTTTTTTGTATACAAATTTTTGTATGTAGATTTAGAAGTTAATTCAAGTTTTCTGTATTTTAAAATGGGAAATAACCTTTTATCTATCAATACGTTATATTAAATACAATGACAAGTTGTTTGTAACTGAAAACATTTATTAATCTGACCTGTTATCAAAGGTTCAGCTTTTGTGAAAAGAATGTTTATTAATAATTACAGTTAAGTACAATTTTAAAATAATTTTATTTAATCACTTACACAATAGTTTTAGACTATCCGAACTTTCATAAGAACATTTCATTCGAACATTAAAATTCCGATAGTCATAAACCATTGTTTAAGTAATTAATTAAGATTCACCAAATGTAATGGACTACAAAATTCAAGAATAATTTTATTATTGTTACAGTTAGACCTGGAGCTAATCAGCAACAATTTTTAACTTCCTAAATATGTATAAGTTTTCTCTTTTTTTATAGTTTTTTTAAATTTGATATCCATTACACTGTGTTCTGATTAACAATTAACACAGCCTACTTAATTTCCCTAAACAAGTCTAGTTCTCTTGCTCTATGATCCAGAAGCTAGAGCACATCGACATTTGCCATAATAGTGATATCTTGTCACATGGCTGCAATCATATTATTTAATTTTGTGTTTCAGTAGGGGGATGTTTAATATCTTCTCTAAGTAGAACACCAGTTTTTCAAACATAACAAGGGATATCCATTGTGTTCCAAACTATTTTGTTTTAAAACTTTTGGATTGTCTTGATGTTAATGCTGTACAAACAACAGCAAATCACAAACAATACAATCATGTTCCAAACTACTTTGTTTTGAAACTTTTGGTACTAGTGGAAAATCATTTAGTAGTATCAGTATATTGGCTTGGAAATGTATATTTTTAAAGTTTATTTTCACATTTTTACTTCATATAACTTTATTGTCCACTCTGGTTCAATAAGTTTTGTTGTTTAGTTTTTGACTTGCTTCTTTCATTGGTGTCTGACAGACAGCATCACCATTTCATCCTCAACAGTAACACAGTTTTTATTGTATGTTTCTACCTGTAAATCTTAAGATTACAGATGAAACAATAATTGGCAAAATGGTCATCCAAGTACTAATCATGCCCAATGTTGCTTGACTTCAGTGATCATACGAGAACTGGTATATTCAACTTGGTATGCCCAAGGGAAAAGTACTGTCACGCAGCATACTTGTAGGAACCTCATATTCCTGTGCATATTTAATGAAATATCTTCCTGATATGTAAGATTCCTATAATTTATTGTTTTGGGAGATTGTTCTGCCAATACCAATCTATCTTATAAAATAATTGTTTGTTATTGAGAAAAAGAGCTTAAATGAATTTTTTTGTTTAAAGACTTTTTACTTGTATTGTTGATTTAATTGCATTTAACCTGTTGTTGAAGGTTTGGTCCAAAAAACAAACTGTTGATCTTTAATTTATTAGTTTTTGTATAATTGCTCCTAACCATTTGATTCATGTATAGGTTTCCTTGGTTTAACGATAATAATAATATTCTCCATATATGTTCAGTATTTACTTTATCTTTGATCAGCATTTATTAAGTTGGTCATGTTAGTAATATCTGCTTGATGGTTGTCTTCTGTAGTGGTGAAACCATTAGGTAGAAAAGTACTTATTCCACAATTGTTGCACAATAATCTCCAGAAAAAGTTTGTACGCATTGAATTAGAGATGAATTACACAAAATAAAATAATTCAGTAAAAACTCTCACTGCCTAACAACGAGATTGTTACTAAGGTTTTTGTTACTTTTTAGAGTCAGTTTTCCTTAAAATATCTTTAATAATACAATTGCTTAAGAGGTAAATAAATTTTATAGAAAAGAAACTCAGTTATCATTTGTGTTCTTTGAACTTGTATATAGCTGACTGTTTAATAACTATGATAACAATACAATGTGAACTTCTTATCGTTTTTTAAATTTATATAGTACTATGCTATATTACAGATTAATATATAAGTTACAAACTGCAACAGGTTTTATAGTGTTTATTTAACACTGAAAAAATATAAAATATGTTCTTATTCCAACACTAATTGTGCTGATTTTGGTTTGAACTTTTTTATCAAAATGTTTGTATTTTTGGAGCTAAGAAATTATTTTTTGTGTATAAAATGTGATATTTGTTTATGCAAACCCTAATTTGGAAAAATTTACAAAAATTGTGACTGATATAAACAATTTTAAAATTTTTTCTTATTTTAGGCCTTTACTATTATAGACTTTTGCCATCATTAATTTGTAAAAATAAACCATACTCAACACATCAAGAGTAAAGTAAAATAAAAATCTATTCATATTTTCAAGTGTACACAAAATTTAACTACACAATAAGCTTAGACACCCAGGCCACACTAAAAATACATCTTAATAATATTTAAACAATATACAACTTATAGCGATGAAAAATAATTTTTAGCACAAACATAAATTAAAACATTAGTACCTCACTCAGAACCTATGATTTTCAAAAAAATAGATGAAAGAAGGAAAACTAGATAAAGCGCCTTGGTTGGGTTACATCTTGCTATGTGTAAGCTCACGATACTAACAAACTAACAAAAAAGGTGACATCCTTCTTTGATCAAACCATGATTCTGTAATTCCATACAGATCTTTGAATTTCCCAATAGGGGTTGTTAATGAGCTGTAGAGACGATTCATGTACTGTTTGATGTAATCAGTAATTGATGTACCTCCAATAATACAGATTGAGCAGGAACAGAACTTCGAGAAGACATCAATTCCGAAATTTATCTATTCTGGCTATCACCTGCTTTGTTCAAGACCTTTTTTTGAGCCCCTGTTGATGTTTCATCTAAAGACCAACATTTTGTTTACATTGCCAAAAAGTTGACTTCCTGTTCTAAGTCAGAGCCTTATGGTTAGTATGACATTGAAGGTCATGATGATAAGCACTCCACCTATCTTGATTTTAAATGTCCAAAATTCTAGAAGGAGAATTCTAACCTTAGGGTCAAGTCAGAATATTTTATCTTCAAGCTAAGAAGCTCTTTAAACTTCTCAACTTAGGGTTGAAAGAAAATCTTATGTTGTTGCTCCCTCTTTGAAGTTCTTCAAAGTCTGTTGACTCCAACTAAAATTCTGAAGTATTATAGGAGCAAGAGATTTGGGTTCTAGCTATTACCACAAATTGTACATGTTCTATCTTGTGCTCAACCTTCCAATACAATCTGTGTATTATCTCTTCTGCAGGTTGCTTGAATCGGAAATTTGTTACACAGAGTAAATGATAGGTGGAAGCATTTGCTAATATGCAACAGGAAACAAAATCTGGCTTTTTGAGAATAAATAACAATAACAGTTCTTTTTCCTACTGAATAAAAAAAACTAAAATGTGGTTTTGATATTTCTATTCCATGACCACAAGTATTGACACTATCTTTAACGTTTTAAGTTCAAAGTTAACTAGGACACATAAAACTATAGAAAGAAGCAGTTCTTTTAATTTGGAATCTCCATCTATACAAACTGTAATTCAGCCCTTTTGTCAACATTCGATTGTGCTCAGGTTCCTTCTTCACAAACATGCACAGTTTTATTTACATTTTTTTTTAATAGGATTTTTACTTCTCTAAACTAGCTTATAAGTTAAGAATGTGTTTCTTTTTTAATATTTAAGGTTATTGGTTGTTGAAGGCTTTCACTTGAAAATAACCCTTCATTGCTAATTTACCACTTAAGAAATGCCACTTTTTGTTTTGAAATACAGAAATTATGGCATATGTCCAAAAAATAATATAAAGCTTTGCATGTTGTGTTTCCCCAATTCATATTGAAATAAATATAGAGTAGTCCAAGTAGCACATTGATTTATACTGATAGGAAGGTTGCATTAATTAATATGCGCATTAATTTACTATATCATACTATAACGTAATTCCTTATATTAAGAAAAATATTTGTAAAATCTTAAAATTGTAAGAGTAACCGTAGAAAAATTTTGCTAGATATCAAATGGCAGTCAGTTGTAAATCTGTTGGCAAAAAAGGGTTGCTGCACGTACCTGCTCTACCATAAAATTTAAATATACTTTCGAAGGCTTCATTGTATCTAAAGCAAGATGTGACTTGATCACTAGAGAGGAGTGTTAGTTAGACATCGTCCGAACCATGTAGATTAAAGAAGAAAAATATCTAAAAATGTAGATAAAGCATGAGCAGCCAAGACCTGCAGCTTTGGAAATTTCCAGAAATTATCACCCAAACCAAAGAGGAAGCTTGAAAAGGAACGTTCGGAAAAGGGCAGAAAAAAATTAGCTGAATATGAAATTAAAGAGAGGATTAAATCTGCGAAAACTATCCAAGGGAACAGGTCTTGAGGAAGAGAGACGTTCATTTTGGTAACTTTTTCTAAATTAAAATAAAAGAGTAAAAATGCTAAGTAAAAAAGAAGTCGTATTAAGTGAGTGGAAATAATTAGTAAGTGGTATTAAGTGAAATATATACAGTTTTGCCTCTGTATCAACGGTTTCAATTAACCGTGGTATGCTGTAATACTTAGAATCGAAGAATAGTTGATGTTCAACCATTCATTAACCGTAAACAGCCATCTCTGACATGGACACTGGAAAATTTTGGAGAAGTATTCCGGATGGTAAAAAGTTTGAAAGAAAAAATAATGTAACAAGACCAACTTATGGAACGTGGATTTAAAGTATCAGAATGATTACAGTTACTATGCAGCCTCTTCAGCAAGTCTTCAGGAAAATGAAAAGAAAAAACAACCCACTTTTACAATGTTTTTTCAAGTAGAAAAAAGTGCCAATTATCGATTCATGTGTCCTATCAGCAACACTAAATGTAATAGACTGTTCTTTTTTGAACACCGAGTCTTTTCCACTTTCAGATGAAAATGTTTCTGAAATAAAAATTTCTTGTTCTTAACTTCAACTCAAAACTTGTTTTTGTACGTAGTAGTTTTTTTAACGTGTAAATTGTGAAGGGTACCATTCATACACACTCTTCTACATTCTATTAAGTAAGCTCTATTATACAGCCCTATTTAAAAATGCCTTATATATAGGGTGCGGGAACTGAGGAGATAATTCACATATTTATGTACATGTAATACTGTATACTGTAAATGTCTGTATGTATAGTATATGTGTGTTAATGCGAATAATACACTTTGTCCTTGTTATACGCAGTTTAACTTTACTGCGGTAATTTTGGATCCCATTACCCGCGGATATTTAGGTATAACTGTATAACAGAAATAAAAGTTAGTTACGTTATAGAAGTTTTGGAATGGATATGGAAGTGAAATTAAGTGAGTGAGATATTAGTAAGTGCATGGTTGATCATAGTATATTACATTCAAAGTTAACTATTTAAAGTAGAGTAATCAAGTAAAAAAAAATTAAGAATACACGTTTAAACTTTTATAAATTTGTTAAAGAAATAATAAGTAATTCAAGCCATTAATTATTTGTGTGGATGTGTTAAATATATGTATATATATATATATATATATATATATATATATATATATATATATATATATATATATATATATATAGATTTTTTGGACTAGGAGACTGACAGACCTACCTTGGTAAGAGTCCACTCTGTAGTTTTGAAATAGAAACACATAAAAAAGCACTTAACAAATGATATATTTCAACCACACAGTGGTCTTTGTCAATCAAAGAGAAAACACAAAAAGAAATATGAGAGAATGAAATAAAATAAATATAAGTTGTAATCACAGATTGTGCAGAGTAGAAATCAGGTGTCACAGATGCACAGATTAAAGATATATATATTGTTTCCAGGGGCATAATCACTCATATGCTCATGGAAACAATATATATATATCTTTAATCTGTGACATCTGATTTCTACTTTACACAATCGGTGATTACAACTTATATTTATTTTATTTCATTCTCTCATATTTCTTTTTGTGTTTTCTCTTTCATTGACAAAGACCACTGTGTGGTTGAAATATATCATTCGTTAAGTGCTTTTTTATGTGTTCCTATTTCAAGACTACAGAGTGGCCTCTTACCAAGGTAAGTCTGTCAGTCTCCTAGTCCAAAAAATCTAAATAATCTTTACCAACCAAAACTAACCTATAAATATATATATATATATATATATATATATATATATATATATATATATTGTAACATTTATAGAATGGGCTATATAATGTTGTTTAAGAATTGGAAGAATAGATTAGAAATAACTCACACAAAATGTGAAATCGGAGAAATTCATTAAGAGATTGGTTAGATTAAATTAAAACTAATTTTAGGCGAAAGCCTAGAAAAGGTTTTAACATATAAAAAAAAGTCTGAACTGGCATGAGGAAATTTGTTGGATCAAATAACCTAACAAATAAAATTAGAACAAGATAATCTAATAATAATAAAATTAAAAAAAAATTGTAAACTTTATTAACATAGGGCATAAGTAATTACTTGAAGGAGAAAGTGAAACACGATTGTAAACAATGAAGTGAGGGGTTAGGTTGCATTAACCTATGCCAAACACACACATTTCGGAATTGTTACAAAAGTAAAAAGCAAAGACACTGCACACACAAATAATAGTAATTAAATAAACACTGGAAGGTTTGTTAAGGATAGGAAAGGTGAAGCAGTATGTTAACCAAATTAAAACGGTTGAAAACAATTTCGTTAGTTAATCAAAAGTAATGCCAAGAAAGTAGGTCAGTGTTACAGTCGACTCTAGTGGGAAAAAAACGAAGTTCGTTACATGAAAGCAAAGGTTTATGGGTAATTAATATGGAGTTTGGAGAAGGAATGTTTAAACATTTTAAAAATAAAAACGACGAGTTAGTCTAGCGTGTGCAGCCGAACGAAGCGAAGCCATTCTTAGAAGCCAAAATCCCGTTTGAAGCATCTCATCAAAATTATACGAATTTGTGAAGAAACTTGGCCAAATTAAAACGAGAATAAGTGAATTTAAAATCTATAATACAGTACTATTATAATTAAAGTAACCAAAAAGAATTTAATTGTGTGTGAAACATAAAATTTAAAGAGAACTGAATCCTATATGAACAACCAGCAAAACTCCGAAAATTGATAAGTACATAGCGCTATAAAACTAACCTTTAGTGAACTTTTAAAATTATAAGAAAATCTAAAATTGTAAATTATTAGAATATCTTTAAATAATATAATAGTTTAGTAGTAAGAAAGCTAATCCAGTTCAAATAGGTTAGGGACCTTTTTCTTATTCCAAATTTTAGATTTTACATCAGGAAGCTAATTATTAAAACTATTTTCTAAAATTAATCTTGTTTATTAAAATTTATTTAATTAACCAAAGAGTTAGAAGATATAGCCCATGCATAAAACCTCGAGATATTAAGAGATCTTAGAAAATAGCCTAGGTTATAAAATCTTGTAACTAAAATATTAAGGATTGAGTTTAGTCTATTGTGTTAAAACTTGATAAGTTTTATTTCTTGTTCTGTTTATTGTGTAAATTAAAAAATTGTTAAGATTAAAAGAATCTAAATTATTCCTGAGTTTTTGTTTATAAATTTAATAGAAATAATATCTTTATTCAATATTCAATAATAATTCTCCTTTATAAAAAATAATTATAATATATATATATATATATATATATATATATATAATAATAATAATAATGTAAATGTTCTGTTTCAGCTTTCCATGCATTTGGACCTACCGGGAAACTGACTGTAGAACTAAGCATAATTGGTTTTATGTTGGGGACATGTGTTGCATACTTTGTTGTTGTTGGTGACTTAGCCCCTGCTATCATTGGCCCTGCCCTCAATCTAGAAACTCCAGCCAGTATTAGGCCAACTGTGCTTATAGGTGAGTGAATGAACAGAAAAAATACTATATAGGTGGCACAACAGATATGAACAACCAGCAAATGGGAAATTTATTAATAATACAACCAAACTTGTTTTTAAAGAATATGACTAAACTAGAAAATTAATTTGTTAATGTATCATGTGTTCCACACCTGTTCCACATTTAAAGTGTATTTATTAAATGTTTAGATTGCAACTAATGTATGAGCTATATGTATTATTATTTTGTATGATATTAAACATATTGATACTTGAAATGAAAATTAATGTTTGTATTTAAGATATTGAAAAAAGTCTAAATATTTGTATTAAGGTCTTTACCCACTAGAACATCATGTCGTGACCGTTCTATTAGAAAAAACGTTTCGATCACTGCTATGCTGACTGTAAAGCATGAACAGCGTTCTGTACCCATGTAGAACGAGTATACAATGTGTAAGATACCTGTTTGATAGCTGTTGAGTCCTGCATTGTGCTGTACATTTCTTGTGTCAGGAGACTACTTTAGTAGTGCAGTATCTACTGTTTTAAGGTTATTTACCTTTATAAATTTAATTAATATTTATATTTTATTTTTTCGTGTTATGAGTTATGAACTAACTCATGTTAGTTGTTTTATGTGAAAACAAAATATAACTATTAGCCGATTGTCATTAACAGAATTGGCAATATTTGCCATCATTTTTGAACGAGGATGGGAAAAACGAAAACAAGACTCAGAGCTATTGGATTCACAAATGTCTAAGAAAAAGGTAAACTGAGGGAGAATATCGGACATTATATAGGTACCTAGTTGATGAAGAAAAGTTTTACCAGTATTTTTGTATGTCATTACAGTTTATTGAATTATTGAGAAAATTCATTGAGAATTTTTTTTCCTAACCAGTGGACATGTTTTTTCAAAAGCAAGCAAAGAGCAAATAAGTTTTGTGTCTGAATGGAATAGCAACGTGGAGCATAAGTGGTTTGCAACAGGGTCTGACAGCGTCACATACCATGTATGGAACGGTCCGTTACCTACAAAATATGCTGACCGACAAATGTTGAACTGACCGGGCATGGCATGCTATGGTGTTGCCCGGTGATGAAATGGTCTAATGGGCGTTGTCCAATACAAATGATGCAAAGAAATGTTTTTTAATGTGTTGGTTCGGGTACAGTTCTAGTATGTTAAGTTCTAGGGGGTAAAGACCTTTATAGAATAGTACACTGTAAAAGTTGTAGAACCAATGTGGAACCAGAATGTTTATCTTTCAAATTTCACATTGGTTCTGCAAGCTATGTCACCTATAGTGCAAGACAACAACCTCGTAACTAAATGCCAACTGCGAGTCTTCCGGCTGCAGTGTAAGACAGACGTACATTTCCAGTAGGTTCCTGGTCTCTATCCCCTATTGGGATATACTTGCAAAATTATGTTTGCTGCAGCAAGAGTGACTACCAGTCAGTTTCTTTTCTATCTCAAGTCGGATAAAAACAACTGTCAAAAAGGACACACAGAGCTCTTGGAGGGCTGCAGCTGTTGGGAAGAGGGAGGAGACACTTACTACTAGTGTCAATCCCATGGGTTTGCCAAGGAATGTATCTGTCTTTACCTTCATGACGAAAACTGGACATTACTATCTACATTGCAACTTGCACCAGATTGGAGTCAGGAAAATTGGTTTCTCCGAATGCTCATTGTGGAGCAATGGAGAGGAAAAGGCTGAGAACCTGGCTTTCTCGGGCTCTGGAGATGGAGAAGAACACAGTTGAGGGACAGGCAGGGATTTACTTGACAATGCTGTGTGTAATGGCCAAGCAAGGATGGGCTTTGGATAGAACAAGACATTTAAAGTGTATTCATGGAGTGTTTAGATTTCAACTACTATATATGACCTATATCTATCATTACATTGTGTATTAGTAAACATATTGATATTTTAGCAAATATATATAAAGAATAGATATGTAAAGACAGTTTTATTCAGAACTAATGATTTTAAAAAAATATTGAAAAAAGTTTAAACATTTGTATTTAGAGTGATAAACTATAAAAACTATGTCTATTTAAGAAGTTTCTTATTGTAGTTTATTATTTTATATTTCTCAAAATATCTCTGAATTCACCAAGCTGTTTGAATCTTTTTTTAGAATATACAGTTTGAAGCTAAAAGTCCAGAAAGAAGAAAATAGTTAATTAGCATATTTTATGCACAATAATACATTTTTAATTTAAATTTTAGTGCAGAAGTTTCAAATCTTAAGAACGATGAATTTTATACAGTAACAGGTCTAGACTATGTAAAAGTTTTTTTATTTTAATTAGGTTCTTAGGAACAAACATGGCAAAGAAAAATATTTCATTGATTCTCTTTGACTGTCACCAAAAGATATTCTTGCTCCTCTTGAACTCAGTTCACTGCTTTTGTTTTACTAAGTATTTGTAACTTTTACAATGGCAGTGCATTCCTAGCAGAATTTTGCCAGAAGCTTGGCAGCCATTTAATACTAGTTTGTAAGTATTACTTGGTGCCAATATTCCTATTTCAATCAATTTATTCAACTTCCTTTGTACTTTAGTGCTTTGGTAAAGTGAAGTTGACATATATATCTAAAAATACCACTCTATGGCACTCACCATTTGGCATTAAATTACCAATTTAGCTGACATTTTCATTCTTTACATTACTCTACTGCCTATGATTTCTAGTAACATAATTCTGATAGCTTTGCTTCAAGCTGTTGAGATTAAGATTCCTGACTTTGCTTTAATCTAATATACTTCCACTGTGCCTTTCCTGAAGCAGTTGCACATTGTTATGTTGATTATGATGGTTCCAGTATAGCTAAAATATCTAACAGCATCAAGTATAAATATAAAACCTTTTATATTATAAGTAATGTTAGCAAAGGTTTTATTTGCTTAGTCAATTGAAAACGAACTTAGTCAAAAGGCGATTTGAAAGTTCTGATTACTCTTGAATCCCTTTAACACCTCTCTTCAAGTAGACCTGCTTCAACCTGGCTAATTGTTAAATCTTTGGCAGATCACCATAAAAAATTTTGTTTAAAACTATTTTATATCCTTTATTATCCTTTTATACAAATTCTTTATTCATTTGTAATAAATATGTAGGTTGCTTATAAAAATAAATAAAACTCGACCTAATCTAATAATTCATTTTTTATAGTCATGAATTCAATATGTCTGTTACTAGCAGAGTACCCATCCTTCGTAAGGGGTTGACATTTATTTGTATTGATTTAATTTGTATTTTTATTTAGTTTAATTTACTGAAATTCCAATAATTATATCAAACTATAAACTTACTGATTAATTTCTTGAAAAACCAAGAGAAGGATAAGCTTCTGCATGTAAGATGATATTTGTAAAATATAACTAACCTTGAAACATGAATAACAAAAAACATCTACTATCAGCTGATTAAACAAAGTATATAATGAAGTATAGATAATTGATTGTTAAGGGAGTTTTCAAGGCCAGTGGGATGGAGCCCTAATGGAATTTCTAAATAAAAATAGGCCTATGTGTTAACCAGGGACCCTAACTAAGAATGTCCATGTAAAATTTCAGGTATTTATTTCCCATTCCCACGTGTTCGATTTTAGGGGAAAAAATTATATCAGGCAACGCAAAAAAGTCATCATAAAGCCAAAAAAAAAAAATAAAAAAAAAAAATTATAATGAAAACTCTCGTTCAGGGACAAAAATACCATTTTTATCAAATTAAAGTCGGGTAAAAATTCAGTGCGGAGTAGTTAGAAGTACTATGTACACGTTTATTTAAATATACGTATAAAGTCTCCATTTACGATTTGGTTGTAATTTTATACATTACTATATACCTATATTAAAATACACCTGTAAAGCGTCCAGTCAGGATAGATTTGATTGTAGTTTTATACAACATTAAATTGTAATTGCCTAATTAGACGTCTACTTCTGCGGAGTAATATTCGTATCACGTGACCTTTATTCTAGCCTTACATGTGTATATTTAGTTAAACGTATAAAATTACAACCAAATCTATCCTGGCTGGATACTTCATAGGTAAATAAAATTAACCTTCTGTGGCAATAACAAACAATAATTGTCAATATAGCTTCAGGACATGTTCTTAATTCATTTTATATGCATTGTATTGGGGGTGGCCAATGTGCATTTTACCAGCAGTATTAGCACCATGTTTCAGGGGAATTATAACTTCCCAAAGTTGTAAATTTTTGGGACATGAGAGAGAGTTTCCAAATTTTTTTTCATATCTCTGATGACTTCCTGCGTCGCCCAGTATAATTTTTTTTCTGAAATCGAACACGTGGGAACAGGCAATAAATATCAAATTTGAGCTCAATAGGTCCAGTAGTTTTTACATGATTGAGTAATACACACACAGACAGACACCATTAGATTTTTATACAATAGTATAGATTAGTTCCCAATAAATATATCAAACTATAAAATTACTGATTATTGTCTTGAAAAACAAAGGAAAAATACTTTTATGTGTAACATAACTTTTGTAAAGTAGGCCTATAACTAATTTCGAAAGATGAATAACAAACAATTACTATCAGCTGTTTAATTGTGTTTAAAAGTGACTGTTACAGGTGATTATCAGCTGATTAAGCCAAGTTAATAGAGTATCAATAATAGATTAAATAGAGCATCAATAATTGAGTGTTACGGGGGTTTTCATGACCCCAGGGGCAGTGCCCTGATGGAATTTCTAAATATAAATAGGCCTGTGTATTAACCAGGAACCCTAAGAATTTACACGTAAAATTTCAGCTATATGGGTAAATTAATTTTGAGAAACGTGATTGAGGAACACACTGCAACGGACCGGCTTAACGACTCAACGCCCACAACCCTTTTGCCAGGCGCCGGTGCCAGCCATTGTTTCCGCTGCTAGGTAAAAATTTTGAAACGAGCCAGTCCGGCCTATGACCAGAAACCTTTGCAATGCTTGACAAAATCTGCCAGAGAACCAGTCACTGGATTTTATTTAAAAACCCTGAGATTTAACCCTTTGGATATCCGTTCTCGGGGTATAAGTTCATTTGAAGGCATATTCTGGCTAACTGACTATTTTGGTTTAGGATTGTGTAAGAAATTTGTTTAAGTAAATATAATCACTGTTTTGTTGCAAGTTAGTAAAAGCCTTCGGTTTTTATTCATTTTAAAATTATGTTGCGTTACAGCACAGTTTGTAAACATTTTTATATCTTTGAAACTCTACTTTAATCATCTAACATTTCTTTAACCTTTTGTATATATAAACCTGTTGTATATCTTCTTTAGTAAACAAATAATTTTTATATCAACTATTTCTTATCTTACTTCTTTTTCAAAAACGTTTGATAGTTTATATTCACTTTAAGATCAAGATTTATGATTTATCCTTTCTAAGTTAATTATTTAAAATCTCAAAATTTATTTTAAAATTTTTTCTTCAATTTAAAACTTTTTGTTTAATCGCAAAAATTACTTCAAATTTTCCTATCAGATTTTAATTTATTTTCCAAACGTCATTCACAAAATTCTTTTCCTTCATTATAAACTTTGTAACTTCTTTTGTAAACAAACAAATTTTATATCGCCTTGTTTTACCTTCACTATTTTCTAAAATTTTTAATTTTTAATCGAAATGAATCCTTTCTTTGTTAATATTTGAAACTAAAACTTTATTATTTAATGGTTTCTTCAATTTAAAACCTCTAATTTAATTTATAAAAATTCTACTTTACTTTTCTGTACAAGATTTTACTTTGTTTTCCAAGACTTCATTACAATTTAACTTATTTTCACAACCCTTTCACCCATGAAATCTCTTGATATTTGACTTTAGTATCTTAAATCAAATGTGAAAAACAAAAGACATGTGAAAACCCAAATTCTTTCTAACAAACATTTTGAAATATTTTATATCTTCTTTAAAATTTGACAACATTAAATTTTAAACCCACATGAGAATAATTTAAATTTCTCAGAGTCTTTATCTCTAACATAGCTTATTTTTATTACTTGAAATTTATTTAAACACCTTTCATGACTTAAATTTACTTCATAGGATCCACATATTTTTTCCCAAAATTTTACTTTCTTATTTTAAAAAATCGTTCTGTCAAAACTCAACATAATTTGCTTTGAAATTGTTGTAATGAAAAATTCAGTGTCATTTTTGTAATGCTATTTTAAAATCTGTATAAAATTCTTAAATAAATTTGGAAAATAGTTATTTTCTTTAGGATACCCGGTTTTCCGGGTCAACATCTACTCTATCTAAAAAAGTTACGTTATATAACAGCCATATTTCCTGGCTTCAACAAAGTAATAATCAATTCAAACTTATTTGACCAAAAATTAAAAAAAAAAAAAAAAATTACTAATTATTTATTTGCCTTTAACTACATTAACTTTTAAATTTTTATTTATTCATTTTATGTCCAAAACTGTCTTTTACATTAATTTTAACTTTCAAAATTTATTTCCAAACATTTTGATTTGTACCTTTTCAGTCTACAAAGGGAGGGTTCACCATTTTAGTTTTAGTTAGCTACCACCAACTAACGCTATCCCCTCCACTTTCTTTCTGAAACCAAGCCACTCCTTTTAAATGCATTTACAACATTTGCAAAATTTATTTATATTTAAACATTAGAATTTCAAAAAGTTCCCCAGAAAATTCAAAATAAAATATTTAATTTATTTGAGAGAGAGAGAGAGAGTGAAGCTAAAATCTGACCTTTCTGGAGTCAAGTCCCTCGTGGTCCTTCGTTTTATTGATGTCATCACTCCCTCTTTTGTGGCTGACCATCTTGAATGTTGGACTCGCCAAAACTAGAGTCACTGTCACTTCATTGTTCCCATGTTGTCGTAATGTCCAAACCAAAACGATAAGCTTTTTTTTACGTGAAATTATACATCTTTGTTTATACTTTTAATTAAGTTATTGGATCTAGTCTTTTAATACGGCTCTAACACTGCCTTCAAAACTTTTATTCAGCCTATTTTTCAGTAACAACTTTCCTTGAGGGCGCATTCTGTTTAACGACCAAAACCACTTTTGGAGAGTTTCCTACCCAAAAGGGTTTTGAAACATTCGGCACTACATTCAACGCTATCACTCTCGCTCTTAACCCTGCATTTTTTCAATTAACCCTTCGGTTTGAAACACTGTAAGAGTTGAACAAATCGGAGCTCCTGGTGTGATCGGACGCTTTGTTTTATAAACCCCTATTTTACTTCCCACGACCAGTCGGGAGGCTTCGTATCTTCACTTTGTTCTTCTTTCTTCCTTTTGCGTCCCCTTGAATGTCGATGGTCTCTCTAGGTGGATTTTAAACTTTTCCCCCTTTTCAAATATGGAAAAAATCCTCTGTTAAATCCAATGTTAAATTAAACTTACATTATGTCTAAGGCATTTTTATTTTGTTTTGGCTTCGCTATTTTGACTGCAATACCTCTTAAAATATATGGAATTTACAATTGCCCTTGCAACGGTAAAATGTGACATTTTAGCCCGTTGCAACACACACACACACACACACACAGATATCATTAGATTTTTATATATTAGTATAGGTAGATAGTTTATCTGAATTATTCAAAATTGAAGAATATGTATTCAAAATCTGAAGGAAAGCTATTACGAATTTCTAGAACAGTTTTATCATTTTGCATTTTTTGTAATAGTTAAGAGTTTAATGATGTTTTTAGATCTAATATTATTTTATTCTTCATATAAAATGTTTGACTATAGAACAGAACTATCCAGTTGGCAAAAATATTTTCAAAATAAGTCTTAAACAATGAAATTTTTTTAACAATAATAAAAACCACATCAAGTTAAAGTTTTTAAAATTAAGTAAAAAATTAATATTTTTTTAATATCTTGGTAATAATATACTACAGGAAACTAAATCTTGCCACCTGAAATAAGACATGTCTGTTCTTACTCTTTCTACATACTCATTGTTTCCTTCAGCTAAAATTATGCAGAACACCAGTTTCAGTTTACATGCAAATTAAATTCTCTTATCTGTTTGAATATTCTGTACAGCCAATGACATCATGTTCAAACAGAGAAAATGCAAATTGTGTAAATATGGTATTGTATAGTCTTTGTTACAAATAAATAGACTTCATTACAATGAATAGCACAGAGTTGTACACTTGTTACTACATTTTCCTATTAATGTATGTCGTTAGATATTTTAAATTTTGGTCATTACAGTTTTAGTATCGATAAGGCAAATGAAGTTTAATATAACCATTCATAATTTTTGTATTATTTTTTTAATGATATTTGTTACAAAGATACATTGTTTATTTTGTAAATATTGTTAAGTCAAAGAGAAAAATTCATTTTGAAAAGCATAAGATATATTCCCTTCTGGGCATTTTTTGTGTTAAATACTTTTTTACTTTTAAATTAAGTTTTAGAAATAATAACTTGGCCCATCTCTTTTGATGAGCCTGACTATAGCGACAAAATTTGTACAATGATGGCTACTTGGAAAGTTCTATTGGCTAGGTATTGCTGACACTAATAAGAAACAAATCCAGATTGGAAAAGATAATTTGGTAAATGTATCAGAAAGAGACGATGAAGAGAACCTTTTATAGGAACAATTGGTGGGCAGTGTAATTTAATTTACTGGGAATGATCACTTGTCATAGTATTTTGTTGAAAAGTGAATAGGGACCTCTTAATGCATGGAGAAATGAGCCTCTTAGAAATCATATTTGAGGACTGGATTGTCTGGTGTAAGAGCAGGGCATTAGGAAAGAAACCTTATAAATTCAGTGGTTAGAAATTATTGCTGGCTGATGACATAATCACTAATAAGACACAGTCACTATAATAATAGACACAGTCTAATAATATTAGACACATTCACTACTAATTACAAAGAAAAAGTAATTATTAGAAAAAATAATAAATTTTTTCAAATATAACCTACCCAATTTTAACAAAAACCAAATAATAAAAACCTAATAGTTGTCACACAATCTAACATCCATGAAATTACCCACCAAAACACTGAACATAAGAAACAACACTAATAATATTAACCTAATAAAAGCCCCCCAAAAAATAAAAGTGAAACAATATATAAACAAAAAAGAAATTATGAAACTAAAAGAAAAATTAGAAAACAACGACTACGTAATATTAAAATCAGATAAAACAAACACACCAGTAGTAATTGAAAATACCAAATACATCAATTCAATGACTAACCACATAAAAGAAAATAAATACAAACAAACCCAGACCCAACTAACAAATACCTTAACACAATAAAAAACCTAATAGTCACTCACAGAAATACCCTAAACTATAACAATAAATTAAAATACCACACACAAATTTACCCATTCAAACCGTGTGTACCAATATTAACAGGCATACCTAAAATCCACAAACCCAACACACCATTTAGACCACTAATAAATTTCAAAACAGCACCATTTTACATAATCGCAAAAATATTAGACAAAATAAAAAGATCTAAAATACGTATCAACAACACATACAATATAAAAAAAGGATACAAATTAATTAATAAAATAAAAAACATAGAAACAAACAGCAACACAAAAATAATTAGTTATGACATAACCCCAGTATCCCAATAGAAGAAACCATAGAAATAATAAAAAACAAACTAATACACAATAACGAAAAAGAAAACACAATAAATAGTATTATTACACTAACCAAACATATATGTAACCAAAATTACTTCCAATTTAACAATAAAGACTATAAACAAACAACTGGACTCCCCATGGGATCACCCATATCATTAACCCTTAGCACTCGACTGTCGGGGGAGCCCAGCCAAGCGTATATTGCAGTTTACTCGTATGTCGGGGGTCACCCGACACGATTTTCAAATGTCTATAACTCGTCTGCGGCGAAGCTCACGACGTTCAATCTTTTACCGTTTGGTGCTACACTCTATTGAAAATAATGTGAACTAAGTTGAAAATGCCTAGGAATATGTGAGTCATCACAAAATCTAGTTTGCCACTATGTTGTAAGCTGCAAGTAGGTTACAGTTTTGCCGGTTATTTGTTTACTCGTAGTTTGCCGTGGCTTCACGTGCAATAAGTGATTCTGAAATTCCAGATCTTTTACTTGATCCTGATTTATTAGAATTGCTATTAGATGTAGCTGTAGTAAATAGTTTTACTATCTATAATAACAAAAGGAAATGAAAGAAAATCCTGTTAAAAAAAATAGTTTCGCCAAAACTTGGTGATATCAGGAATAACCCGTATAGTTAGAGGCCGCCAACTACTGACAAAGAAGAAAGACTGAATTGGAAATTACATTTAATCTTTTCCAATGATAAAAATATTTCTAAGGATTATGTAGTTTGCAGTAACAGGAAAATAAAAGGAGGTAGAAGGGAAACAGTTTTTCACTACAAAACATGCGGCAGAAAACCAGGACTTCATCTGGAAGACTGTTTTCAAAGATATCATACTCTGCAAAATTACAAATAAGATAATAAAATCATGTACATACAGTATTAGTGAATAAAAATAGCTTAGTTTACTAAAATCATGTAAGAGAAAACAAAGTTTTCCATAAACAGTAACGCAACCTGCAGGTGAGGAATTTGTCCCAATTTAATTACAAGTGGGGAAGCAAAGCATGTTACAAAAATCCGAGCGCTAAGGGTTAATCATGTTAGAAATATATCTACAACACTTTGAACAAATAATAATTAAACCTATACTAAACACACATAATATTTTACTATGGACAAGATACGTAGATGATGTACTTGTAATATACCAACCTACCATTCACAACCAACACATCATAATACTAAACAAATTAAATACATACAACGAAAACATACAATTCACCTTCAAAACAGAAACAAACAGAACAATTAACTACCTTGACATTACATTAAATATAAATCATAATAAAATAAAAACTACAGTAGACAGAAAACAAACTTCCAACAACACCACAATACACTACCTATCTAACCACCCCTGGACACACAAAATTAACACTTACAGTAACATGATAAATAAAGCAATAAAATACACACAAGATAACAAACAAAAATTAAATGAAGAATTAGATAACATTACAAAAATAGCAATAGAAAATGGATACAAAACACCTTATAAAAAACATATACAATAAATTTACAAAAAAACCTAACCTCAACACAACACTACAACCTGGACACAAAAATAATAAAAATATCTACCCAAAATACAAATACACCAATAACAAAATAGAAAAATTAACAAATATATACAACAAAGAATACTACATTCCAACATACAAAATAAACAACAAAATAATAAAACATCTTAATAACACAAACCACAATACAAATACTTTTACATAGGAAAAACAACCAGATCATTTAAAATAAGATTTTAAGAACATTACAGAGCATTCAAAAATAAAAATACAAAAGCATCAAATGTTGCAGCATACCTAATATCACATAAACATGAAATAACAAATTACGAAAATAACCTAACTATACTTGAAATAAATAATAACCCAATAGAACTAAACTCACTAGAAAAATACCACATTTATAAAAACATACACAACAATTTAATGAACATACAGACAACATATGCAGACAATGTACTACTCAAAAACATTATACACACGGCTTAAGAAGAAACATGCATGATGTTAACAAATACCGACATCACGGACCGATCATCCACACCAGAAAAATTAATTCAGTGATTCGACAATGGTCAAGTGACCGAAAGGTGCCTCATCACATAAGGTAAAATTATTGCACTTAGTGATGGATAAAATTATTTACACGTAATAATAATAACTTCATATATATATAGTAAAAGCAAAAAATGAGTGTTCTGCTTCTTGCCTGCAAATGTATTGATGAAGGGTCCAATAGAAATGTCACTGTAGGTAATTATTTCTTTTTTACAAAAGTTGTTGATGAACTGATAAATAGAAAACTGACATATGTAGCAACAGTAAGAATGAGCAAGAAAATGATTCTAGAGGAATTTCTTCTTAACAAATTTGTTTATGGATTTAAAGGATCAACTGCAATTTAAGTGTCCCTCATATCTCTTCATCAGTGATGCTTTTTTATGTTATTTTATTTAGAACCAATTTCAAGTAGAGCTACAATTTTTATGATTAAGTTAAAATGAAATGAAGAATCAGGCTATATTGAGATATCATTTCCCTAGACTTTATCCTTTTGTCAACATATAAAATATTTAAAAAATTAATTTTTTACAACTCCTGCTTAATTTAAATTTAAGCACATCTTAGCATAACAACCAAGATTGACTGATGAGAAAAAAATTAGTTAAACATTTATCCTTGATGACGGAGAAAGGTTAGCGATAAAAATATAAATTCAAATTATCGCAAATATATGTGTGTTAGTATGTGTGTGTCTGTATATGTGTGGGGCGTGCCTGTGCCTTGCTTAATAAACTGAATCAATACACCTGAATTAAACAATTGCTCGTATCCCATTCTTTTTGTAAACCATTCTGGCAGTAAACTCTTTTGATGATGTATCACTACACATAAATTAAGGGTATCGTTGTTTTTGTTAAGCCCTTTACTTCTTTATTTTGATGGGTTCATGTATTATTCTGGTCTTTGCAGTTTTTCACTTGTGCAATTTGTTGGCAAGATTTTCTCTTGTACATTTTATTTTATTTGTTAGAATAACTTCTTTTATTTTAAAATATAGAATTTTTCTACATTTGTAAAAAACATATATGTTTTATTAACTATTTTTTTTACAAATAAAAAAATTAATCAATAGTAATTTCTTTTAAAACCTAAGGAAGTTTGAAGCTAAGAAAACAAGTTTGTTATCTATTAACAATAAAAATGTTAACTCTATAATTTGAAAAAATATTATATTTTGATCAACAACTTTACCTCTTTTAAGTAGTTGTTATTTCCACAGGCACAGGACTGTTGGCAGCAGTAGATTGTTGACATTTCTTAGACATTTGTTTAAAATTGTATAAAATCATTAATTGTGGGAATAAATTTATAAATTTTGTTTTGTAGATTAATGTTGTTGCTGCACATAGTTAATACAAATTTATAAACATTTATTTATTATTATTTTGTTTAATGTAAATTCTTTTCACCTTTCATTGAAAGTAAAGTAGTCTTTCAAATATTTTTTATGAAATAAACATGCCACACTATATACTTTATAAAAGTACAACTAAAACCTTACACAGGAATAAAATGTGTTCTGTCTGTGCATAGAAATGAAGAAATATATATGATATGAGATCAGGTGCTGTGCAAGTGCACAATAGCCTACAATAATGTAAAAATACACCAGTAATAGGTCAGCCAAATATCCCAAGTAAAAATATTGTTCAAGTTAAAATGTTATAAGGAGGGTATGCCAACACGATCTAGTAGGTAAATACGGAATTTTCTTATCAAATATCTCTTATAACTTGACCATAAGTCATATTTGTGTCTTGACATTCAGTCCAGAATGAGCTCAGTCCAAATGAGACTAGAGTATCTACTTTAATGGGTTAACTGATTTATCTTAACTCTTTATTCATTAATAAATAGAAAATTCATTTTTTATTTTGCTTGTAAAACTTATTTCTTATAGTAGTTGATTTTCAATGGTTTAATTTTGTATGTGTTTATCATAAGTTTTTAATTTAACTATGAAATCTGTTAATAGCTGTAGCAGTGTTTGTGATTCTGCCTCTTGGCCTACTACGCAATGTTGACAGCCTATCTGCCGTTTGCATGCTTTCAATAGCTTTCTACCTTTGTCTTGTTTTAAAGGTAAATATAGTGTGCAAAACACTTGCATTATTTAACATAGAGTCAAATATTTTTGTTTTGTTTATGTTCTACAATAGTTTTGAAATTTTTAACGCTAGTAAAATTTCAAAAAAGTCTTATGATAGTTGGCCTATAAGTCGATAATAAATCCATAAGGTTATGGTTAACTATTTTCTAATTACTTAGCCATATATTTTTCACTTCAATATATTGAGCAAATTTATTACAATTATACCAAATAAGTTTCATGTTTCAGAATTGAATGTTTAATTGTTTTTCCTCTTCAACAGCTGTCAGAGATAATGTGAGTTAGTTTGGCAAGTTGCTTATTTTAGTAGATATTGGTTTTGTTTTGTAAGTGTGTAATAAAGGCTTCAAAGTTTATTTTACATGCTTCTCAAATTTGCAAGAAAAAAATAATAAATAAATAACACAGCCATGATGTGTGCTTTATTACAATAAAAGGATTGTAGGTGTAAACAGCCAAGTCACGGGCCTATTGGCTTTCATGAAATGGATAATAAAAGCACATTAGAAGTTTTCCCATTATTGGTGGGCAAAATAATTTACGATGAATTTGTATTTTCTGAAAATTAAAAAACAAACATTTTATTGGTTTTCATCTTAGTCTTTTTAATCAAACTTTGACTTTGGTAACATTATTGAGTTGTACGTTATTTGGTTAGGTAAAAACACTTTAACACATTTTATTTAATTTTTTGTTAAAAATAATATGTGACATTTACGTCTATCCTTTGCTCCCACAAAAAATATTAATATTTCTTAAATACACTCAAGGTGTGATCTATTCTTTAATATGGTTAGTAATGGTGTGTTTTAGGTGATGGGAGAAGCAACAAATCACTTGGTAGCTTGGGACTGGTTGGAAAAGGTAAATCTCTGGAGACCCGTAGGGATACTGCAGTGTCTACCAATATTCTCCATGGCATTGTCTTGTCAGACGTAAGTTCTTATATGCTTTTAATTTAATTACAGATTTGCGAGCAAAAATAAAAATCAATTACTTTTCTTATTTTTCTAAAAAACCGTTTTTCAGCATATACTAATTAAACAGGTTTCAACTATTTATTTGAGTGTAATTTATAAACTATTTAGTTATTTATAAAACTTGAAATACTGCAAATGCTAGAACCAATCATATAACAAAGTGCTTAATTTCTTAAACACCTAATGAGGCGACATGGGGGTTTTGCAAATTTTTAAATTTAAGGAAGTAAATTATTATTCTAAGAAGAAATTGTAATAAACACATGTTGGCTTATATTAAATGATTTTTATATACATTTGATTCTTTCCTGTTATGGTTATATAATACAATTGTTCAATGTAATTGAAACAGATTTTTTTTTGCTTCAATAGTAACAATCAAATGGTGTGTCCACATTTTTTTTCAACTTTTTGCATGGTATTATGTTCTTGGATTATGTCTGTAATAATTTTGTTATAATTTTAGTTGTCAGTTATATTTTGTTGTTTTTTCCAAGTGTACCAGAATCTTTTCTTTATTAGCTTTATATCTAAGTTATCTTATTATTCGCTACAACTAAATTATATTGAAGTTGCTTGTTGTAATCATCTTGAATTCATTGATTAAATTATAATTAAATGATACTTAACAAAGTAAATATATATTCACTTAGTTAAGTATCATTTAATTATAGGTGAATTATATTATTGAAGTTTTTATTTTGTGTCAACAGTCAGCTGTTTGAAATTTTTGAGTCACTGCCAAATGCATCATTGGATAAAATGAACAGTGTAGTTCGCTCAGCTATCAATATGTGTACAGCAGTGTACATGGCTATGGGAGTATTTGGTTACATTGCTTACTGTACCCAACCTTTCACAGGTAAATCTGATATAAATACCTATTGTAAAACCTTTTTTTAAAATAGTGTTCACATAATGGAGTTTCAAAAATAATATTTGATTATTCACAGAGGTTTTTAACAGTTTATATTTTTAGAAGTTTGAATTTTCAATACTTAGTCCTTTCAGAACATAAAGAAGGTTTGTGCATCATACACCATTTTGGCAGCCTGCGCTGCAGCCAGCTCAACCTCTTGCCTTAGTGTAAGCAGAGTTTTGTTGCACTATGGTTACACTTGTGTGATCTGTGAATATGCAAATACAACGGCATCTATAGAAAACAACTCCACTGTAGAAAAATTAGATAGAAAGAATAATAACATTCTGTTACACGGTATATATAATTTTAAAATAACTATTTTAACAAACAATGAAAATAATACAAGGGCTGTCTTAATATTCTGTAAACCATAAATAAAAAGTAAGTTAGTTAAAAAAAAAACTTTTATTTTACAATATAGAACTATAATTATGGTTACTTTTTGACATAATCTCCTTGACAATTCAGCCATTTTTCATAGTCATGCGGATAAGCAATCCACATGCCTTAAATGATATTCCCTTTTTATACAATTTTGCCATACCAATGATTTTAAACGAATCTAGAGGTTTTCTTGCAGCTCTCCATTAGTTTGTAACTCTACCCTCTTAGTTACTCCTTCAGGTGAGGAAAAACTTGGAAGTCACTTGATGTTATGCCAGTGCTATTGAGATGTGGTTGAAAATGTTCCATTTTATTGAAGTTACTCAAGTATTGTATAACGACTATAAGAATGAGGCGTAGGCTAGAATCAGCTCAACACAGTCTGGCGATTTAAACTTGGCAGTGACAGCAATAAGCTTTATCAATAAATTCTTTGGTAGTAACACTTTATAAAGAGGGTTTTATTAGAATGCTTGATAAGAATTGTTAAACACTTTAATTGCTCTATTCTTAAGTTGACTCTGCAGAAATATAACATTGAGTTTATATAACTTTCACTAATAAAATAGTGTTTTCATTACTTGTCTTTCGTTTATCACCTATTAAAGGTTGAAAAAAAACAGCCCATGCACAGTATAATATAAATTATTTTTGTATTTTCACAGAAATATTTTTTGAAAGATCTTTTATTGAAAATGGTACTTTTTTCAGGATATAATGCAAACAATTAATTGTATAAATAATCTAAATTGGTACAATTTTTATAATTATTTTTATAAAAATTTGTTTGACAAAACAATTATTATTTGACAAATATTCGAAAAATATTTTGGAATATTTTAGACTGACATAAGAGTTATGAATATAAGATCATTTAATAGCTAAAAATATAAGACTTTAAAAACACATTACTTTATTTCAGTTTTTATAGTGGTTTATAATTCTTTTGACGTGCCTGAACAGAAAAATTGTATGGAAAAAATCTTCATGTTACTTTAATGATCTCAACATTATCAAGTTAAAATAATGACTTACTCTGCTATTCTATTTTTTATCAGTTAATAAAATAAATATATTATTTATATCACAATAAATCTTTCTACAAATAATTCAATATAATGAGTTATGTGTTTTTATTCCAATTTTTTTAATGAAAACTTTCTTGGGACTTAATAAGATCCATTTTCGTCTATAAAATATAATTTTTATTCGGTAAATTTTAAAAAAATTTTATAAAGCCAGGTTTTTATGAACTACATTAAAACTAAATTATATTAGAACCTCTAACTACATTCATTCATTCCTGTTGGTCAGTTCCACTATTTCCTACTTTTTTAAAACTGTAATCTTTTCCTTCAAACTCCATGTCTAATCTCTTTATTTGTTTGTTTTACAGGCAATGTTATGATGAGTTTCTCAGCTTCCATGTCTAGTGAAATCATTAAGTTGGGCTTTGTCCTCTCTGTTGCTGTCAGCTTTCCTTTAGTTATATTTCCATGTCGTGCTAGCCTACATTCTCTTATATTTAAAAGAGTGAGTATTTTATTTATTAGTAATATTGATGTGATCAATACAGTTAATTTAGTTTTAATTATTATTATTTTATTTTTATTTAGCATTCCAATCGGTTTGTAAACTAGTTTTAAAAATAAATCTGTCATATTAGGTCCGTAATAGGTGGTCTTGTTCCTACGTGGAGCGCTGCTATTGGTCAAACTGGTATCGAAGAAGTGGGGGTGATGCCCATTGCGAGTAGTCATTAGGTCTTTAGTTTTTAGATCCCAGTATGTTTGTAAACTTCTGATTATGCTAACTCTGTTAGCAGAATGTGTATTAAGGTTGTTTAAATATTTGTAGCAAGGGTTATTGTTTGATTATTAAAAAAGTAAGTTTATAATTGTTGTTTTTAACAGAGTAAAAGCTATATTTTAAAATTAAAAAAAAAATTTGTAAATAAGTAAGCTTATACTAAAAAAAAACAAAGTTTATACTGTGTATTATTTAAGTAAGATGGAAAGCTGTAACTATTAAGCAAGTCAACTGAGACATACGGCAGTATTTCCTTTGTTTTTAAAGGTTCACTGTGAGTAGAAAAGAACATAATTTTTATTCAAAAATATTTTTTAAAGATCCTCAGTGCAAGCTACTCTCTCAGAACAGTGTTACAAAGCTCTGCTCAAATGAGCTTTTAACAGTTTCAACAGTTTAATGTATTTATCATGCCTTCGACTGATGGTTTATTTTCCAAATCATTTGTGATTGCTCATGATTAGTAACATCATACTTTGACTGTAATATCTGATATTATCATTCATGATATCTGATATTGGGTAGTTGCTTTTAAAAAATTTTCAAATGGTTTTGATCAGTACGACCTTAATCAATCTATAAGTATGTCAAAAACAGAGCTGGCCACTTCTTGTTTATCTGCAGCCTAATATGACCCATGAAATGTATTAATAGGAATACATTCCTTTACATATTTCAATAATAAGGGAAGTTTTGAGGACAAAGTAAAATATTTTTGTTTGTATAAAACAAAGTACACTGGTGGTGTTGGATGATATATTCTTATTAAAAAGTTGTCATTTGCATTAGATTGGCATAAAAACTGTTTTTTATACAATTTATTTAATCAAAGTGCTAAGGAATAATGACCAAAAATAAGATTTTGTTTCTGGATAAGTGTTGTAGCATTTTCTGGATAATAGGGTCAGCATTAGAAGTAAATGTGTTAATTATTATAGATATGCGTTTTCAGATATTTTAAAAATGAATATTTTGAAAGACTGTTAAGCATATAGACAAGGAGAGTTTAACATGCTTACTGATTATGACGCCAACTGGCATAACGTTTTAGGCTACATATTCAGTGATGATTCCAAGTAGCATCACTAGCTTGCTTTGGGGAGCATGATCATCATTTTTCCAGCCTTATAATGTTATTCAGCTAGGTTTTACATGCAGTTTATCTGTCATGTCGGTTAGTCTTTTGATAGTTTATTTGTATTAGTTGTTTTCGTTTTTAGTTATTTTATTAGTTTGTAAATAAATAGATATAAGCAAAAACTGACCTAGTACTTCTCATAGTATTAGTCATATGACCATTATAACAATGATTCTTTTGAGCACTTCAAGCAACAGAAACCAGCCTTTGGCAAATATTATAAAGAAGCAGTGAAGAAAGTTACCGAATTGAAATAAAGGAAGAAAGTTCAGAAAAGGTTCTGTAGTCTGTTACATATAGCAAAAACACATTCTATCAGTGGGAAGCGGTGGTAGTAAACTATGACTAAGTGTGGTGACTGTTTTATAAACCAGTACAATTAAAATTATTAAATTATATTATGAAACAAATTTGAATCTAATTTATACAAATATACCATTGTCTTGTAAACTGTGAAGACAATTCCTACCTTTATAATGTAAGTACATAATACATAAAATTTATATTTTGTTGTAGTTTTTCAATAAAAATTTGATTTAGTTTCATAAACAAATTTTATGACACCACTTGACACCTATGTTATGATTTATGTTGGTATATATGATACTATATGCTGATGATGCCAAGGGGCATACAACTTTTTTATTATCAGATACCCAATTTCAACATAAAATATCTTTTAGATATATACAGTAGAACTTGGATAATTTTAACGTGTTTAATTTGTAGTTGCCGACAACTCGAAGTTTTGGGTTGGTCCCTTAAACTTTGTATGCTATCAATGTAAAAAAATATGAATAATTTAAGGTTCAACCTCTTTAATTTAAAGTTATTAGTTTGGATATGGGCTCAAATTCCAGCCGCACCAGTGATCCAAGAATTCTCTCCGTTCAGATCGAAATACGGGATTTGGTGCATAAGAGGTGTCGAGAGAATCAGTCACTCTGATCAGTCATTGATTGTCACTCTGATCAGTCATTAGTTTGTTATTGGTAAGGGAGTATATTTTCTGATTTGTCACTCCAAGACTAAAAGTCTGTGCTTTAAAAGGGATATCTATAAACTCTTGATACTTACAGAATTATTGCCCATTGACCTTCTGTCAGACGTTTAAACATAATAAATCGCTTCAGCAGTTTTATTGTCAATGGAAGTGAGAAGCTCAGTATAGATTTTACTCAGTAGTCTGTCAGTAGTGTAAATATTTTTATAATGTATACTTTTTTACATACGAAATGTACCATATTAGTTGGACACTCATAATAAAAATTGCACCTGTATACAAAATGTAATATTTAGTGCTTTATAAGTGAGAATATTTTTGTAGTTATGCATGGTGCGTATATAATTAGATCCACAATCGGTTAACTGCTAATAATTATTAGTTTTATAAATCTATAGCTAAGTTAATTGCCGATTCAAATTATAATGTTTAACTTAGATCAGTTACATGATACCTGATAACCGCCGGAACGGTCGTAGTAGACAAAATCAAGTTGGACTATTTTTACTAAAAGAGTATAAACCAACTTTTATAATTCGAATTTTTGGTTAATTCGAATGTTTTCATTGGCCCCTTTAGCTTCAACTTCTACTGTATTTAATAAATTTGAAAAGAAGAAACATGTTTATGGAAAAGAAAATATTTGATAATTTGTCTTGGTATCATGTATAAAGTCAGCAGTGAATGTATTAATATCCTTAATCATACATGTTCAGATATATTCGTCACTCTATGTTTGTCATACAGATGTTATTATGAACTCAGTCAGAATATTTAGTGTTCTGTGACAGTTAGAAATTTCATACAATTTTTGAACAGCCTCTGGTTAACATCCTTTATACTTCTAATCAAGCCATAAAATCAACTTGCTGGTCTATCATGTAAACCACTGAGGCTTGAATACAACAGTATTCAAACAAAACTGACAGTGCATTGTTAAATACTGCCAATTTACAGGTTAAAAATATTGTCTATGTAATTTAAAAGTTGTAGTTCTTATGGAAAAGAACATTAAAAAAGTATAATGTATCTAAAAAACTCTTGTTATATAAATAATGTTTAATGATGTTACTCTAGACACACCTTCATCATGACTTAATGGGAACAGGAAACTATATACCTGAACAACGATTCCAGTGCATTACTCTTCTAATCATCACGGTATCACTCATTACTGGTTTACTTATACCAAACATAGAGCTTGTACTTGGCTTAGTTGGGTCAACAATTGGTGTCCTCATCTGCATCATGGTACCAGCCGTGATGTTTGTCTGCCTGACTAGTAAACACAACAATGAGCGACTTCTTGCTCAGGTGAGAAACATGTACCATTTTTAGTTGTGAAAGGGTTAACATTTTTACTGAAGATTGTAAGACACATGGGTGTTTATAGAATGCTGGCTTTTTTTGTGATTAAAAAAAATTATTTTCTATCTGTATTTAATAAAAGTAAAAGGTAATTTATATTCACTTAAATCTATCAAAAGATTAAGTAGAAAAGAAATTAAAAATAAAAAAGGGGTACCTGGTTAGGATATTTTTAAAAAAATAGGTTTTGTTTCAATCAAAACATTCAAATACGTTTGCAGTTACTTAAACATGTTTAACATTCAATTACAACTATTAACACTTTTAAAAAATAGTTGGACTGATTTTGTAATTTTTTATAAATTAGGCTTCAGCCTACCATTACCTTACCATTACTCATATTCTAGTGTTACTCATATTCACTTCAGACATTGTAATATAAAAACAAATGTGTTAATAACGAGTAATTTCATATTCTTTCCATATTAACTATCCTTGTTCAATACATAAATTTTCAACTATTTCACTATCCAATCCAGGTTCAGCAGCGTAAACATCAGATTCAAGAGATGGTTAGGTGACAAAAAAAAGAAACAAAGCAAACTGCTTTCTGCTTTATAAAGGAGTTGAAGTAACACAGCTTCTGCATTTTAGTAATGTATTTAGTTACACAGATCCCTTTATACATACACAGTAGCAACCACACTGCTTACAGTATATTAGTTTACTACAGTGAAACCTTTCTTGGGTGGATCCTGTGTTAGGCAAAATCCTGTTTACCACGGAAACTTTAAAAAGTCCCGACTTCACTTATTAATTTACCTATTTAATAACCTTCATAAGACAAAAACTGTCTAACGTGGAAGCAGACTAGACAATGGGACTCATACTGTATTGAATTCTGAGAATGCTTTTAAAGTCTCGCGCATTGACGCAAAAAATATTGGAAACTGTGACAAGACAGGTTTGTTTTTAAGAGCTCTCCCAAATAAGACTTTAAATTTAAAAAATAAAAATGTATGGGAGGTAAGCAGTCAAAAGAAAAGCTTACAGTTTTAGTTTGTGGTTTTGTTGATGGAAAATTAGAAAACACCTTTGGTAATTGGGAAATCATGGAAGCCCCTTTGTTTCAAAAATGTAGGCCAGTTACCAGTTCAATGGCATGCTAACAAGAAGGTGCGGATGAAGTCAGCCATTATGGAAAATTGGCTTCAAAATTTGAGTGATACAATGAAGCATGATAACAGACATATTTTTGTTATTTATAGATAATACAACATGTCTTCCTCGTGAAGATTACTCTCACATAAAATTAGTGTTTTTTCCGCCCAATACTACCAGCAATAATACAGGACACTGAAAAAAATTGTTATCTAATAGTAAAAAACTGCTGCTAGAAGCATATATTTTTGTTGGTTTGAACGTTACAAATTAATGACTTGTTCATAATTTTAACAAATTTATGAAAAGCCACTGTAACTGGCTTCATAGAGATTAGGGTGGTGCTGCTGAGCAGTGTTGTTTAGCTAGGCAGCCGTGGTTTTAAAGGCAGGTGTGGTTAAAATGTATGTGGTTTATAGTGTATGTTTTGGTAACCACATAATAGAAGCAGACCATACTTTCACTGACATTAACCATAACCTAGAAATTCTCCAAATCAGCATAAAAGAAAAGAACCTAATTTCAAATACACTTAAGCAGTATGCAAACTTCAAACATCCCAAAAAAATAGAATCACAGATTAGATTTACTAATTTGAATACTGAGCTAATTTTTTTGCAATATCACAAGTTATTGCTTTTTTAAGGAATTATAATGATAAATTTTTAATATTTGTAATTATTCTCCAAATAAAATAAATATTATAGATATATTATAAATATTTATATATATATATATATATATATATATATATATATATATATATATATATAAATAAAGGGGGTAAAATGAGTGTTTATAAAATACATACTTTTATGTACCTTAGCCTGTACAGAAAATGAAACAAAAAAGATAAAAAAATTGTGTTATGGTAAATATTAATTACATGCTTATTTTAGTGTTTTTCATATGTAATCTATGCATAATATCACGGTAGACAACATTTGTTACACATAATTTTGAAATTATAAATGGTTTTTTGTACTTTTGTGACAATGTTTTTTATCTCAAACTTAGCCTAACTCTTCATAATCTAAGCTGTCACATTTAAGGCTGCCGTCAAAATCAGCTTGAAGACTAGACAATCATAGACTGGGTTACATAACCTGTCATATTAAACAGTAATATCTTATGCCCAAATAAATATTATCACAAAAACTAAAACTACCTTAGTTCAAATTGCAGTCTTATTCTGATAAACATTTATGAATCCTATGAATGTTATTGCATATGAATAACATCTTTATATTATTTGCACAAAAAAAACACACACACTCACACAATATTTGAAATATTTTTTAAATAACTGAACAGATTGATAGAAATGAGTCATAAAAGCTTTCTTCGAAAGGACATGACTTGTAGCATATTATAAAATTGCAAAACCATTATTTTGTTAGTAACCAATTCTTTATGTTGACCCAAGCTATACTTGGGTTCTCGATAGAATATGGATCTGTGTAAACCAGACCTACATTTGGCTTAGTATATAAAGGATTAACCCTTAGCGCTCGGATTTTTTTATCATGCTTTGCTTCCCCACTTGTAATTAAATTGAGACAATTTCCTCACCTGCAAGTTACATTATTATTTATGGAAAACTTTGTTTTCTCTTACATGATTTTAGAAAACTAAGCTATTTTTATTCACTAATACTGTATGTACATGATTTTATTATCTTATTTGTAGTTTTTCAGAGTATGATTTCTTTGAAAACAGTCTTCCGGATGAAGTCCTGGTTTTCTGTTGCATGTTTTGCAGGGAAAAACTGTTTCCCTTCTACCTCCTTTTATCTTCCTGTTACTGCAAACTACACAATCCTTAGAACTACTTTTATCATTGGAAAAGAATATAATTTCCCATTCAGTCTTTCTTCTTTGTCATTAGTTGATGGCCGACCCCTCTTACTATACGGGTTATTTCTGATATCACCAATGCGTTCCCTCACCAAGTTTTGGCGAAACTATTTTTGTTTAACAGGATTTTCTCTCATTTCCTTTTTTTTGTTATTATAGATAATAAAACTTTTTACTACAGCTACATCTAATAGCCAGAAAAACATTTTCCTCCACCATTTATTTGTTCTTCTTGTAAAACTGCACGGCTCATTATATTGAACAGCTAAATCTACACCACCCATAAACTGGTTATATTTACAAATACCTGTTGGTTTAATTATTGAAACTTAACTACATTCTAATAAATCAGTATCAAATAAAAGATCAGGAATTTCAAAATCACTAATTACACGTGAAGCCACGGCAAACTACGAGAAAAAAAATAACATGCTAAACTGTAACCTACTTGCAGCTTACAACGTAGTGGCAAGCTAGATTTTGTGACAACTCACATATTCCTAGACATTTTCAACTTAGTTCACATTATTGTCAATAGATTGTAGCACCAAACGGTAAAAGATTGAATATCGTGGGCTTCGCCGTAGACGAGTTATAGGCATTTGAAAATCGTGTTGGGTGACCCCCTACATACGAGTAAACTGCAATATACGCTTGGCGGGGCTGCCCCGACAGTCGAGTGCTAAGGGTTAATGAACAAACCCAATTCAATTCACATATAGGTTATAACCACATTATAGATCATCTATCTTTAAAACTGCTGGTATCTAGTTCAATAATGCTTTACAGTGGTCAACCTAGACAGCAACAGAGATTGCTTATAGTAATTGAAAATATTATACATCAATAAGTTTGTCATAAATTTACTTTATGAGTTCATCAAGTAGCTAATTTAATGAGTTAAAATGTAAAAGTTTTGCTGAGCATACATTTGTTTTTAATTGAACAACTTTCTTGAAATTGTTGTTTAGTAATATTTTTTGGTTACGTATCCAGTATAACTAATATAGTTCTACTTTTTAAATATTAGAAATGCAAAAACAAAAATGATTGTACTTAATTCATTTTTAGAATCGAAATGAATTGTAAAAAAAAAAATTTTCAGAAACCAAATTTCATTCTTTGAAAAATGTATTCACTTATGTCTATAACAGATTTCATATTACATAGGTATTATTCATTGTTGGATTGTTGATCATGATACTTGGAACATATGCAAACTTATATGCTACAGAAGAGGCCATGTCAGGTGCTGAGACAAATGCAGCTAAACCTATGCCTATAATTCCTGAAGTATCTCCGGTTATAAATCTAGACCAGTTGCCTATTAATCCAGACAAAATGGAACCTAAAGGTAAATGAAAGACTCCTTAACCATGATTTGTTAAAAAAATACATATTCTATTTATAAGGGTGTTTTTGTATCCAGTTAAAGGGTTGACAGTTCTACATATTGTGGAAGCTTTGATTTCCTCTCACATCTTTGGCTGGCAGTTTGTATATATGATTTCAAATGCCCATCATTCTTAGACCTCATATCTCATAATATTTTAAATAACAAAGCCAATAACCACAATATAACTTTATTTAATCACTTGATGTACATTTCGGTTACCAGGTAACCATCTTCAGAAGTACTGAACAAAATTAATTTAATTTACAACATAATATATAACACAAAAATATTGAGGTTATAAACTTATTGTTGTTTTGTCTTAAGCATTGTCACTTAAAATCAGCTGTTTTTTAATTTAATCAATCAAGGAATATAAAACTGAATTAGGAATAGGCCCTTTGTCACAATTCATTAAATTATTATGTCTACATTTATATATAAAAATACTTTCAAAAACATTTAACAAACTTATGTTGTTAACATTTTTCATTAACTTAATATGATTGAAATCTAAACTATGGTTTGTTTCTATTATATGTTCTGCTACACTAGATTTTTGTGGTCGGAGGTACTTAATATGGGAAATATGTTCTTTAAATCTAGTGACGATTTTTCTCCTAGACTGTCCTATATAAATTTGATCACAATCTTCACAATTTATTTGATATATACCGGATTTTTCTAACATAGGAATCTTATCTTTCGGATTCCCCAACAAACTTCCTGAATTATTTGAACTTTTATATGCGATTGTAAAATTAAACTTGTTAAAAATACTGTTCAATCCTCTTGTAATATTCATGTCATATGGTAAACTAATGTATCTTCTATTTCCTTCTTCCGGTAATAAATTTGAGGCATCTTTCATCAACAGTTTTCTTTTTTTTTTCCGTAATATGTTGTCAATAACTTTAATATCAAAATGATTCCACCTAGCAATATCTTTAATATTTGTTAATTCATTATAAATTCGTTTTTTTATTAGCGGCTCTTTAAGAAGTCTATTCACCATCGAATTAAAGGTTGCTAGTTTATGTTGAAAGCAATGGTTAGAACTATTTAGTAAATATCTGTTATTATTTGTTGGTTTTCTGTAGATGTCGAACTCCAGTTTGTTACATACTTTGATACAAGAAATATCCAAAAAATTTAACTTATTACTCTCTTCCATTTCAAACGTAAATTTAATTGCCAGGTTCTTACTATTTAATTGGGCTATAAATTCTTTTACTTGACATTCTTCCATATTAAACACCGCGAAAATATCATCCGCATATCTAATCCAAATACGTGGAAAATATGGAAGGTCTCTTTTCAGTTCAAATTCAAATCTATTCATAAATAAATTAGCAATAAATGGAGATAGGCTCCTCCCCATGGCTGTACCATCTAATTGTCTATAATATTCATTATTAAATTGAAAATAATTTTGTTTCATGCAACATTCTGTAAGTTTAATATATTCATTGATTTTCTGTTTCCCTACTTTATTACATTCTAAAAATTCACTAAGGTATTTTATCGTCTCATCAATAGGGATACTTGGAAAAAGTGAGCAGACATCAAAAGAAACCAATACTTCTTTATTGTTCAGTTTTACTTCTTTAATCTTATTTACAAATTCTCTGCTATTTTCCACCGTATAAATTTCTCTTTGGAAATCGAACTTAGAAAATTGTCCAACCATCCACTTAGGTACATGATTATTAGGCGAATTTATACCTGATACTATGGGTCTCATCATTTTTCCAGGTTTATGAATTTTTGGTAGACAATATAATCTTTGTAAAGTATCTCATAATCTTCATATCTCATGTAGTAAGGGTTGGCCCGATAAGGCAGAGTTAATATTTCTTCAAAGGCTCTAATCAGGTAGACAATAATCACCAATCTTTACACACCATAACCAAATAATCATTGGTAATATACTGAGGGCTGAAATTTTTTTTTCTTTTCTTAATTTTATTGGGACGTCTGTATTTTATACCTTTTAATTAATTATTCAAAAACTTTTAAAAATTCATGTTAGACAAAACTGTTATATTTTGGGGTGTTTTAATATTAAATGACATTTTGTTAGTGTTTAAAAGAGGGTGTATTATTGAATTTACTGAATATATTATGTGTAAACATTTTATAGGTGAATAAATATTTCTTTCCTAATCGTAAATGTTTTGTACTAGTTGGAAGTTTATTAAAAAGTAATATTTTATGGTCGCAAGTGTAACTAAGAACAATACATTTTTCTGTACACACGTGTAAGAATAAAACTTCACAACGTATTTATTTCTTTATAGTATTTACGATTTTTTACTAAAATTGATAAAGAATAATTACTTTTTTGAGAATACACTAAATATATTGTTTTTTTTAAGTTGGTTGATTTTTAGTTAATTAGAGCTTAGCTAGTGAAAACTATTCACAAAAGTAAAAGTCAAAATAGTAAACTGAAAATCTCACAAAAAATTAGTTTTTAATAAACATACACAACAAACTAGTTTCGGTGAGGATGTCGCCTTCCTCAGTGCTTGGCTACAATATCTAATGTGAGGGTATAAAACACGTGTTTTAGGATCATTATATTTAATTTGCTATTCATTTTTTTTAATTAAAAAAATGGAAATGAAATAGCTTTATGTTGGTAGGCTGGTAATATTACATTTTTTCTCCATTAATGATTGTTGATTTTCTACAGTAATTTTTTATGCTCTAAATAAATTAGAAGAAAATGTAAATGAAATGTTTAATTCATATTATTATCACTTTATTATCAATTTTCAAATAAGTGTTTCTTTTTTGTATCTATAGACATGAAGTTAAGCTATTAAGAAATATTTTCATGTTTTGATCTGTACACAAAAAGGTTTTGAAACCATTAACAAACAAACAATTACAAGAGTGGTATAAGATAGATAGTTAAATAAGCAAAGTTAAACTCTTTTTTTAAAAAATGCATCTAGAAAACATTTATATTCTATATAAAAATTTGAGAAATGCAATGCAAAATGACAATCTTTATATAACTGTATTTAAATCTATATTTAATTTTTAAAATTAAAGCAGTATTCACCATCCATCTAATTTGTGGAATATGGGCGCTATTAAATATATATCAATCAGTTTTAATCTTTTCCATCAACAATTGGTTTTTAAAAATATATGAATATGATATGTTAATTTGGAAACTTCTAGTGTTTAAAGTTACGAAAGATAAACATATAACAGTGTGAACATTGATTTTGTAAACTACATTTTTAAACTAAAGATTCAAAATAAAATATAAAATTATATCGTGAACTGTTTTGTTCAAAATATGTCTTATTAAAATTTTACTTACTTACATTAAATTAAATCAACTCCAATCATGAAATTTTGTTTTCAATGATTTATTTCTAATTTGTTTTTTTTTTAGCTGCAATAAAAATCAACGACGAGACTTTGAAGGAACTAAAGAATGTAAAAGAATTAGCAGCGCTTCCTGAGTTAAAAAAAGATAATACACCTTCACCACCTAAAATCATACCAGTAAACAAAGTAGAAGAAAATAAGAATGAAGTTAGACAAGAACCTCCTGTGCCTGTAGCACCTGCAGTGGATATTGTGTCTGAACGTGCACCACCACCTGTACCGAACCTTGTACCAGCGGTTCAGAATAAGGAGGAGAAAAAAATGCTTGAACAGGTAAAGCTTGAAACTAACATTAAGGAAGTCGATGCAGAGAAAAAAGAGGAAACAATTGATAAAGATGCAATAAAAAAAGAAGAAGATGAAATAAAAGAAATAGAAAAACAAAATAAAGAATCAATCAAAAAGGAAGAAGATTTAATAAACCAAGTTGTAAAACAGGAAATAAAAAAGGAAAAGAAAAAGGAAAAGAAAAAGGAATTAATTGAAAAATATGTTCAAAATGAGGAAGTTAAACAGAAGATTAATGAAGAACAAAAACAAATTTTAGAAGAAATTAAAAATGAGAGCATAGAAGGGAAAATAAATAAAGATGTAGAAAATGTAAATAAAGAAACCAAGTCTAAAATTGAAAAAGATAATAGAAAAGAAAATGAAGTTTTAGATGAGATAAAAAGTGATGTACAGGTAAACAAAAATAATGTCCCTGTAACTGAAAAAATATTAGATGTAATAAAGGATAAAAATTTGTTGGAATCTGTACAGAAAGATAGCTCTACTATGAATAAGAAAATGATGAAAGGAATCCCATTGCCTATTGTGGTTCAAGATAACTTGAAAGAGAAAAATGCAGTGAATGAATTAAAACCAGTAGATCTAGGAAGTATGGTGAAAATAGATGGAAATGTAGACGACAAAATTTTGAGAAGAGAAATATTAGGAAACAAAGTACAAGAAGAGAAAGAAGAAAGAACCAAACGAGATATTGAAGATACTGTTGATAAAGAGAAATTAAGGTCTGAAGAAAGAGATTTAGAGAATGTTGTTGAAGGAGGAGGTGATGGTATGAAAGAAAAGGTAGAAGAATCTCTAAGTACAGGTAATGATGTAAAAAAGACTGATATATCAAATGATATAGAAAAAGAAAAAGTCAAAATACAAGATTTAAATAAAAGTATCGGAGTTCAAATAGAAAGTGACATGCCAAACCAAATCAGTGCAAAAAATATGTCACAACCAGATAAGACATTTGCACAGTTATTAAAAGATACTAAAATTAATGAAGACAAAGAACATTGTGACGATAAAATGACTGGCGATTTAAAAGATGAGACTAAACCAAAAGAAATAGTTCCTAATAATGTTAGTAGTATAAAAGAAAGCAAAGTAGACAACATTTCCTCTATTACGTCTAGAGTTGAAAACCTTCCAGAAAATAGTGCTGCAGAAATACCTCCTAAAGAGTCTTTAATAAAAACAGCAGACTTTTTGTCAAATCCATTGCCAATTCTTGATGGAAAGATTCAACCAAATGTAGGATCTAATAATTTATTGAATGATGCAGTTAAACCTATGAAAAGGGATTTAAAATCTGTAAGTCCTGAGAAAAGAGAAGCAAAAGATCGGGAAACGTGATGAAAGTAAATTTTCACATGGTTAAGAAAATGTGAGTATACATTTTTCAGCGAGTAATAAAATTTACATTTTCAAAATTTATATATAAAAGAAAACTATTACTAATCAAATAAGTGTTACCGACTATTGCTTGTTATATAATCTATATAATTTTCAAGATATTAATAATTTTTTTATAGTGTATATATATATTTAGATATAAACGGGAGGTTTATATTTTCTTATTTATTAAAAGTGTGTGAAACAGTATTTATTAATTGAGTATATGATTATTTTTGTTTTGCTGGCCATGCATATTTTATAGAGTTAAATAGTAATAATAATATAGATTTCCATATGTTAACATGGCTTATTTGGAATATTGTTTTACAAAACAATACATTTATATCTTACAATTCAAATATGTTTATGAATTTTAAGAAATGTTTTTTGGCATTCAAGCAACTTTTAAATCTGAATTATATAATAGAATTACTATCAGTCTTATATAAATTTAAAATATTTCTGCTAATAAAGTAACAAAAGTAAAAGGATGATGAGATTTAAAAGTAATATCTCTCCTCTAAATTAATAGGTCTTATTTATTGTTTCAGTTGCAGTAGAATTTTGTTTTTTCTAAATCACCAAATTCTAAATTATAGGAAATTTTATATATCTGGAGTCTATATTGTTATTTTTAAAACTTTCAATTCCTCTCAATGTAAAAATCTATATTGTTACTTCTAATTATTCTTGTTAACTGTTATTTTCCACTCATTATGATTATAACAATTATTTTCCGAGAATTACACTCCTTATCAAGATATCATTCTTTTATACTATCTTTATATTGCTTGTACTACCTAAAATATTTAGTGTCGTTTCTACTGTTTAGAATGCATTATTAATAATGTATTATGTAATAATATATTAAATAACATATATATTGAATAATGAAGTTGCAACGGGGAAATAATGGACAACGTAAAATATCAAGATATTGAATAATATACATAATATATGTTACTTTAATCATAAAACTAATTAATTGTAATAACAAATCTAGCAAATTCTCTCTTAACTGACCGGCTCTTTCGCATTCTGGACAAAAGTAAAATAAAATAGCCAGTTAAACTGGATTTTCATAAACTCCATGACAATTTTCTTTGCTTACATCAAGGCTTTCAATTTCATTAAACACATAGTCATGTCAACTAAACCTGGCGACTAATTTACTCTGAGTAGGTTTCAACTGTTTTATTGCTCAAGTACAAAATAAAGCCAATAAAGTGTAGAATTGTTGGAATTATAACACAATAATCATAATTTCATTTATTTACCCTTTAATAAAATAATTATTTTAAAGGATAACAGGAAGACAGTTTGGTAAATTGAATTTTTTTCACCCAGGTCCATTAATATTAATGTAGGCTTAAAAGTTTCAAACTTATGATCATATATTTGGAAATTGATTTTTAATATTCAGAAAAAACTTCTAATAGAAATTAAAAATCACGACTCTATTTGAAGCTATAGATTTACAATTGTAAGCCTAAAACACTATTCACTTTGTATTCTGCTAAAGGAAGTAAAAGTGTTTAAAATTGTAGTCAGGTATGACAACCCTTGGATTATCCTTATTTATTACTATATTTGATTTAAAAAAATTATTTATAAGTTAAAAAAAAAAACAAATTCACATGATCATTGATTAAGTCATGATAAATATGTTTTTGAAATTAATTAACCATAAAACTGAGTGAAAATAAATTTAATATATCTTTAGTAGCAAGGCTTGTTAAGAGGGTATTTACTATATTAATTGTTAAAATTTACACTTAGTAATTTTATATTTCTTCCTCATTTTTAATATTTCTAGTAAATTATTTATAAATATCAGATTTTCAGTTTCTCTATGTTCCTAAACATTTACCATATTTTATATAAACATTTATATATAAGTAGTAGGTAAAATATTAAATATGATATATCTTATCAATATTAAATTGTACCTAGTGTTTGTAATGTTTACCAGTTATATTGATTTCTTTTATCGTAGATAAAGGTTGTGATGTTTAATGTAATATAATGTAATTTAAGAGATTATTAAAACTTTGTATAAAATATATTAGTTTTAAAATAAAAAAAAGAGGTTGTATCTTACATAATTTGTTACCGAGGATAAAGTAAAATATGTAAAACCGTTTCAGGGATAAACCCACAGTCACAAAATATAATCATAATAATGTAACTTGACAGATTAAAATTTCTCCAACTGATTGATCTGCGTATGAAAAATTACTTATAAGGCACCTAAATGTTGCTGGTTGCCACGGTTTTCGTGTGATATCAAGACAAACAGTTTCTTTTTTCTTAAATAAGATTCAAACAAATTTCACTGCAAACTTTATTTTTTAATAAATTGGTATTACAAATTCTAGCAGAAAAATTGTTTTTTTTCTAAATATTTTAAATTAGTAAATTATGTAATTGTAAAGTGTGTTATTTTTTAAACATTGTAAACAAATGTTCCAACATATTTACTGCAGGCTAGTTTCTGATTACTGGGTCAAGTCTTCCTGCTCACTACCTGGTCATTGGTGACAGGTGCTGCAGTCAATTACTAAAATCTTCAGCATGGCCTAGCCATTTGATGTGAATGTTTGAGGTTACGTTGATAGAGTGGATATTACTTCACTCTTAATCTTTTCCTGCTTTACTTTGTTTTTAAGTAGCATTTATAAAGGAAGTAATTGTATGTATTGTTTTAAAGTGTTTTAGTTATATTTTCTATAAACATGAAACCTGCAACATTTGGAATGTCAGCAGAGATCGGTTGTTCACTGAGAGTAGGTCAACATTACTGAAACTAATATGTGATGTTTGTTATTACTGGGTCACATATGAGGAAACAATCTATCCACTATATTTAAGATATAATATTCCAAAAGATACTTGAAATAGTATTATATTTATTTTATTTACTTTATTATAATCTTATTTACAATAATTTAAAATTATATAACCATTTTGGGAAAAAAGTTGACAGGTTATATAGGGCAACGTAAAATTGCTGATGTCGCCTTAAGATAACCAAAATTATGACAATTCTTTTTGAATTCATGACTATTGTACTTCAAAATTATAATGTTTTTGTGGAGTAATTACTTTTATTTAAAGAAAGTTGGTTAGGTCATTTTCCTGTTTCTGTAAAAACGTATAACACAGTCCGCTTGTCCTTCTATTTCCTGATCATAACACTATTGCCATACCAGGCAATTGTTTCTTTTTGCTTCAAATTTGCTGGGTTTGCTTTATTCGATATATACACAATTTTTCCTTAGAGCATCAGTGGAATGTGTTTTGTTTTCAAGAAGCAACAAACTTTACCTGTTGTAAAAGTTTTTATCTAACTGCATGATGGTGTCAAAATTTTTTTTTTAGTAAGTGCATTGGACCTTTTTTAGCATGGCATTTTCTGCCTACAGTTTCATCCTGAGATCAAGCATAAACTAGAAATTTTAAAATTATATTTTGTTATTCACACAGTATATACAGTTTAACACTATATTTATGGCTCTTGCCTATAATATTTCAGTGGAAATATAATTTACCCTGCCACAATGCCATTGTCTCATCAATCGGTAACTCTTTATGTGGATAATAAATTGTTAACAATTTGTTGTTGAAATAATGAAAACTAGGCTGGATTTTTGTATTGAATTTTTTTATTCCTTAGATCTACTAAGTTGTCAAAATGGAAGTAACAAAGTATCTTAATTTTTCAGGGATCAGAAACTGAATTCTAGAACTGAATTCAAACTGAATGCTTCCTCTGGAAATTTTAAAGTAAAAAAGTGGGTCAGTCCTCCAACAATCTGGGATTCTATTTAGTCAAACTATACCCATATGTACCACTAAACCAATTAATAATTTTACTTCTAATATATGTTTCCACTTACTAATTCTAGATTTTGGTTAGAATAAAACTTCAAATGCAAATTTGATAGATGCTCTACAAATTTCATCTAAAAATACTTCATCTATTTCTAGATTGATCCTGTCTTTTGTGGTTCGTTACCTGGAATTGGGACTTGTGACTTAGGTACCCTAGTAAATTTATTAGGTCTCATTCCCGATGTTGTAATTGTTAATTTTGGAGATGTGTAAATATCAGGATTGTTGTCATCATTTTTTATCAAATTGTCATCAGTATTATCGCCATATTCATCATCGACTATATGCTAAAGAGGGTGGTTCTTTGACGATGTCACTGTCCAAGATATTATAAGGGTGTTCCTCAACACCAATCTGTGGGAGAACTGCTGAATATCCACATATCGCAAGGTCTAATTTGAATCTCAAAAACCACAAATCACAATAAAATTTATATACAGAGTACTTAAAACAATAAAACAACATTAACAAATAACAGGTTTTGAGTAACCTGCATAAATTTAAAAACGTGAAGCAAGTGTTTATTTTGAGTACTGGTGACCTAGCAGCTGTCAGTGTGTTAACTAAAATTGAAAAATATGTTAAATCTGTACCACAGGGGAATAGATTTTACTAATTTGTATTTAAGGCAGAAAGCTTAGCATTGATGTAAATGGACTCCTTTGAAGTTTGAGGACTTTATGGTTATCTTAAAATGCCCCTATGGAAAGTGAAGTTTGTATATAGGAGTTAGTATGTATATATATTTTGTATTTTATGTATATAGGATTGTATCTGTCAATATACAATTCTGTATTTATAAAACTAATCAAGCCATGAATTTTCCGGCCACTAAAACCAACAAAAAAAGGAAGGAATACACATCAAATAAATAAGTTTAGTTTTACTCCTTACACTTGGAAATTGAAAAAAAAGTTATTGTAACTCGTATTTACCTTCCCTATATCCTCTGCAATTGAATAAGAAGTATTGTACTATTTGTTATTGCTTGTAACAAGAATGACTGTATCTGTACACCTTCAACTTACTAAATTCCTGAAAATCCTAATATTGGACTATGAAAATACTTACTTTCAATTGTATTCAAAGACTAAATAACTTTAATAATTTAAAACAATTTTTGATATTAGTGTTAATACTTTGTGCCGTCTTTTATATCATGCAGATATTAATTTCAGGGAGGTTATTAGTTTAAATCCTTAACTTTATACTGTGTCTGTAATTTCAAGAAATTATGCAAAAACTATTAATTTTTATTATAAATTAACAATTTGTTTATTATAATTTTTAAATTTATTTAAAGGGAAAATGGTTACTTTCTTTTAAAATTAAAAAAAAAAAACTAGTGTATAGTTTATGTATATAGTGTTAGGTTTTGTGTAATTTGTAATCTTTATTTTAACATGATTGTTATATAATTTTAATTTTAGTTTAATTGGTACAAAAGTTTTGACACCATACAATTTCTATAGGTTAAAACCATTGTGGTCATATTTGAATGTAAATTTTGATTTAAAGTAGTTAAACCTATTGTTAAATTAAACTTTCAATGGTTCAATGCCAAATTACTGTTTTGCAAGTAATATATTTGCTACATTTTGTATTATATTTTATTGTTAAAATTATAATGATACCCTATCAAAACCACTGGAAGTGCTGTAGCATTTCAGTTTATTCGCTATTTTTTTTGTTCACTTTCATAACCTTTATTGAGATTTGAGCACAGTTATAGAAGATTTCTGTTCATCACAATGCTATTCTAATTGCACAAATAGGTTTGATTCTTCATTGACGCTAGGGTAAAATTAACAAATAAAAGTAACTTGAAAGAAAATTCAACTTAATGTAATGAAGTTTTTGAATTGAACATAGTAAATAATTTAGATGTTTCACTTTTAAAATTTCAATAATTTCATATCCAGCCAGTTAAAAATAAAGAGATTGAGTTTATGAAACTCAGTAATACTTCGAATAATTTTTGGTATTGAATAAAAGCAATATGTTCATAATATGTTTTACAATATCATGAAAGCCCCAGAGTTTAATAGTATTAAGTTATATATTGGAACACGATTATAAATAGCCTATTTTTCACTATCCCAGGAGCAGAGCTAGAATTTTCTTGAGGGAGCAAGGAAAGATTTCCCAATGCGGAAGAAAGTTAAAAGTATTTGTTATACTAAAAAAAAGAAAATTAGGCATATTTTTACTATTCAACATATACAAAGCAGTAATTATTTATAGTTTTGAAAGTAAATTTTAAAAATTATAAGTTTACAACTATTTCAATTCAAATCCTACAATATGAAATCCATTCTTCTTTGTTTTTATTTGGGAAATTGATTGACAGGGTCATTTATATACACAGCTTTATTTATCACTGTTTTATAATATTTGTAGACACAAATATTGTAGATGGTATTCAAATTGAATTCTGAAAGATCATGATAATTATAATTTTTTCTTAAAGCAAAGGCATCTAGGCTTTTTTTGTGTTAATTTATTTTGAAGTTGTTTAACTTCAACAGTCTAGTTATTTGTAAAATCATCCTAGTAGTAGCTGATTGAATATTGTTAAAAAAAATAGTCTTTTTGTATTTATTAATTCAATTTGAAAATGAAATATTCTGGTATTTTTAAAATTGACCATACATCGTTAGTTTAATTTTTGCCTTTGTTGCATTATTATTATGTTGATTTTGCATTATTTTATTTTTGCATCTGTAAGCTATTTGGAATGAAAAATTCTTATATACATTTACAAGCGTTTAATTATTATTTAATAAGAATGTGTAAAATAGCCTACAGTGTTATAATATAAATTAAGAAGGGTATAATATTTCTAAAATTTATTTTTATTAAAAGCATAAATATTGTTAAGATATTCTGTTATAATTAATTCTTTGTAATGGTATTAAATCACATTTAAGAATAGCTTTTTATACATCTTTGTCAATTAATAGAGCTCTCTTATCAAATTTCCAGTTTTAATTAAACTTGTATTTTAAAGAAGGTGATTTTATTAAAAAAACCAGGTGTAATATAAAATGTACTTTCTGAATGAATTTTAATGAGATGTAAAACTTACAAAAAAATCATTTATTCTAGTACAATTGACTAAAATATTTTAAGAATTACATGTTAATAGGATGAGACCTACTGCTAGAACATGCAGTAGATAAATAATTATCTTACATATTTTGTGATTCCCTAAGATTGATTTCAGTGATGACCACAGTTCTTTCCTAAACCCAATGAGATGCATAAAAAGACAAATTATAAATTTTATTTATATGTGTAAATATATATTATTAGGTAGAGTACCCTTGTAAACAGCATAAAATATTATTAGTTTTATTTTTGTCTTAATATTATTTTTAGTTGTAAATTTATTGTTAAATAAAATTTTTTTAATTGATTAGTGATAGAAAGATAAAACAAATAATAATGTTATAAAGTATTTTCATTTTGTTAATAATAGCTGTGAAAATTTAATGCAGTTTTATTTATTTTTGAAATTTTTTCCAAGTTTCTAAAATTTCATTTAAAATCAATTTTTTGAAACAGGTTATTTATAATCAAAGTTTTAAGTATCATAGATAATGATCTTATTGTGTTGTTAATTTCATATTATTTATTTTTGTTATAATTTTATTTTTTGTTGAATAGTTGCTTACGTGTATCTTTTGATTTCAGATATTTTAGCTACACTTGGGCTGTGTAACTATTTTGTAAAAAAAGTCTTTTAAATAAAGCTTCAAATAATAAAAATTATTTAAACATTTTAGGTTGCTTCTAAAACCACTATGCTGGAGGATCAGATTATTTGTACATTCCAGTGAGTTTTTATTTTCTTAACATAAAAGCAAAAATGAATGAAAAGAAATGGTTCTATAATTAATTCAGCTGAAGTCGTTTTTACTGTTACCTTATAGAATTTATAGGAATGAATTCTAATTTTTGTATTGATTGTTAAAACAGTGGACCTGGTTAAAGTATCCTTATTAGCACACAAGAAATAGTTAATCTAAAGTAGTGAAGATAAAGATATATACCCATTCACTGCAGCATTCTAATTTTGGATATGCAGTTTTAAATAGAAATGAAAATTATTCACCATACAATTAATATTATTAAAAAAATCTTTAGCTCATTATTTAGACAATTAAGGTTTGCTTGGTTTTGATATGCGAACAGTCACACATATACTTCCAGACAATATCTTAACACTGTCACTTGGCACTTGTTTGTATGGTTTTCTTGAACTCTGACGCAAAATAATGTCTTGTCTTGTTATTTGGTCAAACTGTAGATGATCCATAAAAAAATATCATTGATTTAATAATAGGTGTTGTAACATTTCTGAATATTTTTTTTCTTGTTTAGTGTTGGTTCATATCTTTGGAATAAAACTGAAACTTTATACACAGTTATTGATAAGACTAATAAGTATTTTAGTTCTATAAATTGAAGAGGTTTTTTTAAAATTGATGTTTGATGAGTGTGAAATGATTCATGAATGTTTTTAGTCTAAAAGTTCTTGATATTATCAATGGTATATATGTATATATCATCAACATTTAAACCAGTATACATCAAATTGAAAGTAAGTCTACATCAAATTTTGTATTCATCAATTTTGTCAAACATCAATTTCATATTAAAAATTTTTAACTCTACTATTCATTGTAGACTTAAAATTCTCTTATATATATATATATATATATATATATATATATATATATATATATATATATCGGTTTCATTCAATAAGTATTGGGACTGGTTCACTATATCCTCAACAGAGCGGTGGAAGGGGACTGGTCAGCCTCAGTAGAAGGTTCTGCCGCCACTCAGGTGCACTTTAATTCGGATGCCAGCGGGCATGCATTAAAACAGGAGGTGGATTTTTGTGGCATGTGATTTTTTATGGTGTCATCGTGCCAGCGTAGATTGGATCGTCGAGTCATGCTACGCTGTGAAGTTTTGCTTTAAACTCAGGAAATCTGCATCCGAGACGCTTGAACTCATTAAACAGACTTATGGGGATGATGCCTTGAGCCGCACAAGTGTTTTTGAATGCAAAAATTGTTTAAGGAAGGCCGGGAGTTTGTCGAAGACGAATACCGCGTTGGACACCAGTTGACTGCTAGAACCGATACTCAGATGGCCAAAGTGAAAACAGTTTTGGACATTGACAGGTGTTTATCCATTGCCCATATCAGTGAGGAGACTGGCCTTTTAGTCGGAACGCAACCAACCATTGCGAAGAATTGGAAACTTATCCATGACAACACGCCATGCCACAGTGGGATCGTTGTCCGGCAGCTGGTGGCAAAATTCGGCGTGCAACGTTGACTCAACCCTCCACACCTACAGCAAAGGCCTGGCTCCACCAGACTTTTTCTTGTTTCTGTAAATGAAAAGGGAGCTCAAAAGATTAGTGCCAAACGCACTAAACTAAGAGCATCGATCCAGGTGGAATGTATTTTAAACATTATTACGTAATTGTAATGATACCTGCAATAAATTTTCTTTTTTGGAACCAGTTCCGATACTTATTGAATAGACTGTGTGTATGTATGTATGTATGTATATATATGTCTGTGGCTTTTATCTAAATATTGATAAAACATACTCTTGCCTTTAAATGCCTCCAGCATTTCATTTATTAATAAGTACTCCAGGTGTGTAGTTTTCAATACAGCATTGTACAAACTGTTCCAATATTTCGTAGATCACTGCTATATATAGTTTGACTACTCCTACCTCATTTTACATTTATCAAATTAGTTTGAGCAAAGCCTTTGAAAAAACTTTTTTAAAATTTCTACTGCTTTTAAATTCTTAGGAATCTCTTTTGTCTAACTAACTGCTTAGAAATTTGTTGATGCCATTTCATTAGCGATCTATAATTTACAGTTTTTGAGGTGGTTTGCTTTCTTACCCCTAACATATACATTACTCCTAAAAATACCATTAATTCTTCAAAAGATGTTAATACTTGCAGGATGGTATGCTCTATTTATCCAAGAGATCATTTGTGACTTCGGTTGTATTACTTTTTACTTAGTAAAACAGATTTTCCATTAATCTACAATTCATAGTTTATGAATTCTAGGTTTATGTCAGGTTATTTTATGTTAGAATTTTCTTTTTCTTTAAAGGTATAAACTTCAAAACTAATCTCTCAAGGCTAGTTATAAGTTCTACTCCAGATCCACTAGAACAAAGAAGTGAGAAGTCATGTGCATAGATCCTGCACATGTGTATGTCAATCTGGGCTTGACTTTCTGTACCCCACCTCTTCAAAAGTACATGAATATTTTAATAAAGAGATACAAGATTATCATACATACACAATTAAAACACATTCCATATAATCTTCTTGGAACTATAGAGCCCTTATGACCATTATTCAATTTTGTTTGTGTTTTTCACAGTTATTTATGCAACCATTGGCAGTTCAATGTACAATGGTCTTTAATAAATTTAAAAAAAATGTAGTTCAATTAAACCTTTTTAATTAAAAACCAGAGTTTTTAACTATATTTTAGTGGTTTACATTTTTTAATTTATTTTAATGAGCTGATAAATATTGTTTGTAACAATATATTTGATTAGTAGTTTATTTCAATGTTTAAAATATGTCTGCAGTAATTTTAATTCTTTAAAATTATTTTTTTAAACATGAATTTTTTATTGTAAAACAATTAGAGAACAAAATTGTTTTGGAAAAATCAGTCAGTTTATTAAATTGTTTATCTATTTTTGACAAGTGCATGCTAAATATTATTCTCTTTATACTGGTATGAAAATTATATAAATGTATGTTACTTAAATGGTACATATTTTAAATAATAATATAATTTTATGAGTTTTTGGTTTAAAGGAGAATGAAAGCAAATATACAAAAAAGTTGTATAATTATTATACATTTTCATCAATATTATTATACATTTTATTAGTACACTTATTTTCAACCCAAGGTCCAATCCAAAGATATTGGTTTAGTATTTAATTATATTGTATAGTTGTATAATCGGTATGTATAAATTGTATATAGTAGTTTTAACAAATATATAATAAAAACATACATCCTTAAGTTGTATGTTCTTAAAGTTAAAAAAAGTCTTAGTTGCATGGAAAACATTTCAACTATTAAATCACTGCATTAAAAGAATGAAGCGTTTAAATCATAGGTTCCCAACGGGGGCGGATTAACTGGCGCTCTATAAGTTCCACTTTGACCTTCGAGCAGGACGTGAAAACGCGTGGGGTCCAGGAGGGAAGAATCAGTGCCTTTCTGCTAACATGTTTTTTTTGCAATTCTGGTCATTCTAATAGCACTTGTCCTATGGCTAGCCTATTCTAGTCAGTCTCTCACTGCCAATTATCAAGTTCATTGTGTAGCTACTGTTGTTAAGTATGTATGTATTTAAGTGTAACTGTTGTATCTGTCGTGTCGATTGTCATGCTTCTTGTTGTGAGTAAAGTAAAACATAAAAAACTTCATAGTTACACCCGTAAGATAGTTTTTCATGTATTAGAGTTTTGTGAAGAAGCACGAATGTGTAGTGATGAAAATATCGATCCAGTAAAAGTGTCGGAAGCGTTGAAGTCGGATGACTGGAATGTCACTAGACACTGTCAAAAAGAGGGGAATGCAATGTTGTATGGCCAAGTGTTTACAACTCCAGATAAAACATGTAAAAGCTAAATCAGTGACAGCATTGGACGATTTTAATAAGCTAATGAAAGGGAATTTCAAAACATACAGCTGTACACGTTTTGTTAACATTAGATGTAAGGTATAAAAAAGAGGACGAGAGTCGTAGTAGCGGCCGAGCCAGAGTGGAACTTATAGTGTGTCAGTAATACCAGTGGCTGATCCCTTCTCTGGGGGGTGGGGGTAGGTCTTAGATAGCAAGTCTAAAGACAAATGGTGGGCAATTTTTTGTCTATTGCAGTGGTGATGGACTATAACTTCATTATATATCTCATTGTTATTAGCAAAAAAGGAAAAACCACACACTATTGGCGAGGATTTAATTTTGCCAGTAATCAAAGTAGTGTTAGGAACTGTTCTCCATTATGAAACATCAGAAATTGTCAAAAAATTTTGTTGATGAAATAATTGATGAAATGGCTAAGGATGTTGAAATGTCTTGTAGTGATTACTTGCCAGTTCTTCATTAAATCAATTTTGCCAAATAATGAATCAATACCCCTAGCATATATCCGATTCAGAAAAAAAGAAAAGCTTTGTCAGGAGTTATTTGCCAAAATTTTGGCAATTGAGAAAGGAAGAATCAATGTTTAGCACTATGAATAATTTTCTTTTAAGGGAAAGATATTTCTTATAGCAATATTTCATCAGTGGTAACTGATGTCATTCCAGTGATGACAGGGCGCTGTGAGATTTTATAACCTATTTGAAACAAGCAGTACCAAATGTACTTTCAGTAGTACAATGTGTTATTTTCATCAAAACCAATATTTAGAATAGATACCAAAAATTCTGGCATCAAAAATCAATACCTGAAGTATGTTATTGATACTTCAGGAATGTGGAAAGTAGTTCAAACATTTTTAATTGTAATTCTCTCATTGTATTTGGATGAGACTGGGATCTTGCAGTAACGAACATGCTTTTTAATAGAACATTGAACATCACAGAGCTTAGCTACTCTTGTTGACAAAATGGGACCGAACATTGACAGACTGATAAATTTCCTCTTGCCTCAACCATCTAATTAATGGATGATTAATCAATCAAATATTATACATCGGGGTTTCTTCAATTGTTTTGAATAATAAAACAGTCTGATACCTTTGATGATGTTTATATTAATATGATGCCTTTAATATTTACTTTGTATTTTTGAAAAGAAACATTGAGATCTGATGTAATTAGATGTCTGATTTTATGATTACTTTTGGGGATAAAATATTATATCTGAACATTTTATAGATTTAAACAGTATTTATAATGTAAGGTGTGCTTATTTTATGAAGCATTTTGGAAATTTGCTCTTATACCAAGAGAGAGTAGAAAATGTTGGGAACCTATGGTAAGACAAAGTAGTAACACAATTTGTAATATATTTTTAATAGTTATGATAAATTTTAGTTTATTAAATGGTAATCTTGGTAATGAGAAGTCATTTATCTTTGTCTCCAGGTGAGAACAGGTCTACTTTAGATAATTCACCCTGCCCATGTGAGTAATATTAAATCAACATGTCCCATATTATCTTTATATTTATTTTCTTATCAGGGATGATAAATGTTTGATACTTTTCTATGTCTCTGAGAAAGAGTAAATCTCCCTCAGGTAAATGAATCTTTGTTGCTTAAAATGACTCAAGTCTTGCACCACCTGGTATTGAGCCCCTAAACATATTCCTATATATTTTCATAATACTCTCCATGTCGTTTATAGATTTGACAATAGTTTAAAATAACTTCTCTAAATAATTAGAATCTAATAATATAGAACTTTTAGTTAGCAGTTAGATTTTAAGCTGAGTACTGTCTGGACCTAGTTAGGCACTTACTATCTCTTCTGGGTACAACAAATATTTTAAGCATTATTTTCCCATATTTTATATGTTAATTTTAATTTTGTTTAAGCTACTTCATTATTGCCATTTATTTTCCTTTATACTGATATAATTCGTCTATTCATTTGTTATTTTATTTGTGTCACTACATTGAATTTTAAAATTAAAAAAAACACTCAGAGTTAGTAATAACCTGATTTTTTTCTATTTTTAGTTGTTATGTTCAAATCTAAAATGATTGTAATATATTAAATTGATTTTGAATAAATAAAATAAAATAATGATATTACAGATAAAATATAGAAACTTTTAAACATCTTATTTTACGTTACTTTTGTTTGATCTTTGCAAGTAAAATATTCCAAAATGATTTTGTTTTATAAACAATGGTCAAAATATAAGTCAGGGTATTATACAGTATATTTAGCATGTATGCTACTTCACAATTATTTATAGATACTGCTAACTGGGGTATATATTTGTAACTCACCATCTTGTCTGTCATCTTTTTATTAAGAATAATTTTATAAATTGTAAAAAATTTAAAATATTTTTCCATTCTTTATCTCAATGTATTGTTTTTTTTTATAATGGACCAAATTGTTATTTATAATGTTTCTGAAGGTATATGCTTGCATCTGTGAATATATTTTTTTATATAGACATGTAGCTAGTATTTATATTTTTTATATTTCTAGGTCATTCAGAAAGTTTGTTATTGTAATAAAAATCAATATTTTATTGTATGTTTGTTGTTTTATTTAATCATTTATATAAATAACATGTAGTTATCATTTTCTGACATGTAGTTAGAAACAAAGTGATCCAACTCTAAAACACCAATACCACTTTAAAATGTATGTAAAACAATTCTCCCTTGCTTGTGTTTTATGTAAGTTATTGGATAAAACTATCAACCACTTTAGCTCAATAATATTGTTATCTTATTTTTTCCATGGATATTCTACTAGACATGTTTTATGTTCATCCCATTTACCTGAAAGACTTTATTCTTCAAGTCAGCATGTCTAGGCTACCTGATCTTTTGTCTTCTGATTTATTTCCATGGATAATTCATCCATTAAAGTTTATCACTGATGGCTTTGTTTATGTTTTGAAAATTTGTATATAAGGATAATGGTAGTCAGTATTACCACGTGTAAGATCATAATCTAATGAGAAAATGCTTTTTGTGTTATACTTCTTTCCTGACTTACAAATGAATTATTCTTTTGTTTATATAATTTGCATTTAACATATAATGATTTTAATGAGTAAATAAGATTAAACATATTTTAAATTATAAAGTAAATGTAATTAGCTGAGTGTCTTTAAGACCAAAGTGAAGACACAAGGCTCGATGATTTGTGCTTAGTGCTAACACCTTTATTTCTAATTTTGTGTTATACAATTCAACTCTGTGTTCATTTATCAATCCTATTAATTAGCTAGTGCCACATCTTAATTTACCTGGCTACATTGAGCTTCTTTCTGCAATATCAGAAGAAAGGAATGCCATAAAAAATTAAGTTTAAATTGTGTGTTATAATATAATTTTTAATGAAAATAGATTTACATATTTACATTTGTGGAAACATCATGCATTCTAGTATCATAAGTGTATGTTTTTGTGGTATTAAAGTATAATTTTTTTATATTGATATATGCAAGTTAATAATTTTTCAAAATGTTATAATATAGGCATATACATTGTTTCAATTGTTCATTTTTTACAATAATCAAACCCATGGATCATGTAAATTACTTTTTTCTGCTTCAAGGCTTCGTCTATCAATCCTGCAAGTGGAAAATAATATCTGTGGCTCAGATATTTGTGTAAAATGACTTATGTGTTCCATAAGCGACTATGCCATTTCATAAGTTTTGTCACAATGAAGTTCACTTGAGCGTTTCTGCTTTGTGGTACAAATTTTTATCACAAATTAAGATATCTCTTTGCAGAAACTGTTGTCCTACAATTATCACTGATACCTTAGTGACTGCATTGAATTGATCTGTATGAGCATTTGCAGGTTTTATATTCCTTCAATTATAATGTGGAACTTTTTTTTATCCTTTCCTAGTTCTTGCATTCTTTCTATTAAATTTTTAAAATTTTTTATCGCTTGTTTTTTTCTTAGTATCTCTCTTTAAGTTTTAAAGTAGAAAATAAAACTTATTGTTCAGAACACAAAGTTGTTAAATCATGTTTGTATTATTTTTAAGATATTAAAGTACCAGCATATTTTACATTAATGTGTGTAACAATTTTTCGCTATGAGGGCAGCTTCCAACTATGTCATTATGAGTTTCCTTGTTGCTCTTGGTTTATATATAACTATATATTTGTATAGTTATTTCTGAAAACGTTATCAAAAGCGTTTCCTTTTCAAATTCTTGATTTTTATCCAATAAATTTTAAATTTTGGTAAATTCTTCCTGAGTTCACCTTTTTGCAAAAAATGAATGAATTTTTAATATATGTAGTTTCTAGATATAATTTTTAGTTTAAGCTGTATTCCCTTGCAAAATTCAATTTGGGAATCTATCAGTGTGGAAAACTGAATAACATGAATCAACCATCATACACAGATTAATGTAGGCAAAATTGAGGTCACCATGAGATCGCTCTACAAAAAAATAAGATAGAGCAGGAACATGTTTTAATTAAAGCAATATCTACTAGTTTCCATGTGTCAAATTCTCAAGGACATTTCTGGTTTGTAGAGATTCATTGCTAAGACGTCAATTGTATTATTACAAGTAAACATTAGCAGAAAGTATTTTGTCATTCACGTAAAGTGTCATCTGTAGTCAATGAAATCATTCAACATAATAGAACTCAACAGTCAAATATCATTAACTATGTAAATGTCTACAGTTAGAGTAGCATTCCAACTGTAACGCCCTACAGTCTAAATTCATAAGCCCTGCAGTCTAAGTATCATAAACTCTTTTAAGCCCTACAGTCTAAATTCATAAACTCTGTTCAGCCCTGCAGTCTAAGTATCATAAACTCTGTTAAGCCCTACAGTCTAAATTCATAAACTCTGTTAAGCCCTGCAGTCTAAGTATCATAAACTCTTTTAAGCCCTACAGTCTAAATTCATAAACTCTGTTAAGCCCTGCAGTCTAAGTATCATAAACTCTTTTAAGCCCTACAGTCTAAATTCATAAACTCTGTTAAGCCCTGCAGTCTAAATTCATAAACTCTGTTAAGCTCTGCAGTCTAAATTTATAATCTCTGTTAAGCCCTACAGTCTAAGTAAACTCTGTTAAGCCCTACAGTCTAAATTCATAAACTCTGTTAAGCCCTACAGTCTAAATACCAAAATCTCTGTTAAGCCCTATAGTCTAAGTATTATAAACTCTGTTAAGCCATACAGTCTAAAATCATAATCTCTGTTAAGCCCTATAGTCTAAGTATCATAAACTCTGTTAAGCCCTACAGTCTAAATACCATAATCCCTGTTAAGCCCTATAGTTTAAGTATCATAAACTCTGTTAAGCCCTACAGTCTAAATTCATAATCTCTGTTAAGCCCTACAGTCTAAGTATCATAAACTCTGTTAAGCCCTACAGTCTAAGTATCATAAACTCTGTTAAGCCCTACAGTCTAAATACGTTAAGCCATATAGTCTAAGTATCATAAATTCTGTTAAGCCCTACAGTCTAAATACTTAAGCCATATAGTCTAAGTATCATAAATTCTGTTAAGCCCTACAGTCTAAATACTTTAAGCCATATAGTCTAAGTATCATAAACTCTCGAAAGCCCAACCGTCCTAATATAAACTGTGTATCGCCCAAAATTCCAAACATAAAATTGTCTGAAAAGCCCAATATTCCAAATACAATTGTCATAAACATTTTAAAGCCCAACAGATGTAAACATGAAAAACTCTGTAAAGTCCAACCGTTCTTGTACCGTATTATAAACTGTGTAAACCCTGCGCCTGCTTTAGGCTTTAGCATTTAGTCGGCAAGATTTTTTTGCGCCCCTTGTAAGAGTAACGTAATTGAAATGCAGTAGAGCCTTACCATTATTAAAAAGTATATCCAACGACAACAATTTTTAGTAAGTACTTGTTTCAAAGATAGTTTTAAAAATTTTATATTTAGTTGGGAAACTTCAGTAAAAAAAAAATTAATAGCCTAGACATGATTATAACTTTTATTACAGAACTTACAGATACGTTTTCCCTCCCCCTTGAGAGAAAGTAGCAATTTTTCACTAACCTGTGAAAACAAAAAAGCCGCTTTTAAGCCTGAAGTATATATTTGAAAAGTGCTTTTTGCAAAAGAATTCAATATGTGTAGAAAAACAAAAAGCTTATAAAAAGCAAATTTTATAAACAAACATTTTTATCGCTGAATTAAGATGTCAATTATATTCTAAAGTAGCAAAGGTATCTTAAAGATGTTCAAGACGCGTTCAAGTTTTACTGGCG